>JARHVA010001727.1:2492500-2700000 GCA_037957365.1 Torreya grandis | reverse complement strand
ATCATTGTCCTACTCAAACCCACCATTTACATTTTTGTATTTTTTAGTTTTGAGAGTGGTATTTAGTTTTTTATATTATATTTTTAATAACATAAGGCTTATATTTTGGTATATATATATATATATATATATATATATATATATATATATATATATATATATATATATATATATATATATATATATATATATATATATATATATATATAATAGTTTAGTTGTTTTGTTTTAATTTTTTGAACTTGTGGTTTTTGTCCAAATTCATGGGTTTAGATTATATATTGGTGTTATTTATTTTTTGGTTTTGTTTAGTTCTATATATTTTTATAATATTTTAGTTATATGTTTTTATATTAGGTTTAGTTATTTTATAAATATTGTGATTTGAAATTTTTAATAGTTTTAAGTGTTTTTAATGTTTTTATTTAAATTTAATTTTGCATTATGGTTAGGTATAGTTTTTATGCAATGTTTTTTTGTGTGGTTTTAGGTTTGTTATTTTAATATATAGATTTTGTAAGAGTCTATTATCAGGGTATGATTCATATACCAATAAAAAAATATTTTTTTGTTTCGTGTCAAATTCGATAAGTCTTGTCCCTTGAGAGTCATTTTTTTAATAAGCCTATGGTGCAAATCATTAGTTTTATCAATAAATCAATATCTTTAATTTAATAATATCCTATTCAATGTAACAAATGCATTCTTAGGAAACCTGACATCCATCTTTTGATGGAATAATATATAGTTTTTAAATCTATGAGGTTCATCTCCTTATTTTTCACATTGCGTGGGGAATGTTAGGATTTAGTCCTCTCATGTGGGTTTAATGCTTCACATTAGAATATTATTTAATTATTATGCATGTATCAATAATGTGTGGAGAAAATAATGTAAGTGATTTGTTATAACAATTCATGTAGAATTTATATAAGATATGATAGGTTGAGTGATAATCTTTAAGAGATATAAATATAGTTTAATATATTCCATTGAATAATAAAGTGAAGTTGATTGACCCCCATTTTTTACTATGCACATATAAGCCTTTGGTTATTTCACAATGGATAAATTATCCAACATGGGGTAATTTATAAAGATTGAATTATGTTAGTATTATCAATACTTTGATTATAGTTCATACTTTATATTGATAGTAATGTGATTATGATTTACAATTTAGTGCTAACATTATCTTTGATTATGATCACTAGTTTATGTTGAAAATTATTCCCTTTGACTCCTTATTGTGTTTGTTATATTCTATGATGATAGTATTGTCACTTGAACTTGCAACCATTGAGGAGAGGAAAAGTCCCTCCTCATTCAAGTGGCACAATGAAACCACATTAGGGCTGTGGCTGTCCCAAATTGGAGGTGGAAATTTAGATGAGGGGTTAGTTCCCCTTGATGTATTACTATAGCTCAAACCTACTGATAACTTTTTGGGGGTGAATATAGAGAAGGATAAGTAAAAAAAAAAACTCTAATTAAGGTGATACACCAGATATGTTGATGGAATCTAACCATAAGTATCTCACACTTGAAATCAAAAGACAACTAGAACATACACTCTCCAATCAAGGTAAATAATGAAAATAATAGCACTTAAACCTTTAAATCTCCTAGAACACACCACATGCCATACAAGATGAAGATTTAAATAGGTGAAACAAATGAGCAACATGCTAAGGAATCCTTAATCTTCACTTATGCAAGATCACACATTCAAGTAAACATACTAAGTACAGTCATGTAATAGGTAAAAATTAGTAATTTTATTGATAAAGAGGTGTAAAATTGAGTATGTATTTTCCATACTTAAGTGGAACATCTGATATAATGCCAAAATGGTCAACTCTTATAGAGTTTGAGAAAGAGAGAGAAGAAGGGAAGTTCAAGGGTCACAAGAACACTTGTAAATTTTAGAGGAGGAGTTAATTGTGCATGTGAGAAGGAAATGGGAATAAAAATTAAAGTTATGGAAGTCCAAGTGTCCATACAAGTCATCAAAGTTATGTAAAGTGGCACAAAACTCCTTGTGTATAGAAAAACTACCTTCATGATTAGGCCTATTTGAACATATTATAACTAATTTGGAGAAAGTATAATGATTGGAATGAGATTTAAGTACATAAAAAATTCCTTTACATTCATTGGTTTCATGCTTGGTATTATAGAATAAACTAAAAAGGAGCCATCATCATCTATTGTCTTGAAAACTACCCTTCCAAACACCCTACACACTTGGCCTCAAAATTGGAATCAATTGTCCATGAAAATATATGGGAGGAATATTATGACACTTTTAAAGATACTCCATGTCCTTGGAATAATTAGAAGCACCTTTAAATCACTTTACTTAAAAATTTCCTCCCTTTTCTCTAGCTTGCCCAATATGCCAGATTTGACTGGCTGAAATTAATGGCCTAGTTTAGACACTTATAGGTTTATTTATGAAATTAAATTAATATTTGGAGTTATATAATGTTTAAATTTTCCACCTAAACATTTTTCATCTCCTAATTCCTCCTGTAGCCTACACAACACACAAAATAATGAGAAAAACTTGTTTTTTCCTCCATCCATACAATTCCATACATCTAGCTGGCATGGGAAGCATATTGGGTGAGTAATCTCCAATTTAAAATATGTTTCCTGATCAAAATAGTTCATCTAGTGGAATTTCCAACTCCATTTTCTAGGACTGGTCCTTAACAAGGGTTAGTAGAGATTTAGGCCTATTTTCACCCTTAAGCTAGTTTCATAAAACCCTAATGTTGGAGTTACAAAAAAATTCCAATTTTTTTTTTTGAATACCCCTCCTATATTACATAAAATTATATAGTATCCATACAAATCCTCATGGGAGATGTGAGCTTCTAAAGATGGCCTATCGAGCTTGTCTCCTTATCTTCCTTCATATCTAGGTTGATTTTGTATAAAAAATGGTCTCTCCTAAGTTTTATCTACAAAATGAAAGGTGATTTTTTTTTAATGGTCCTATGAACCTGATATAATATTATAGAGTGATCATAATATTCTATAAATGTAAGATGACCCATCATCTTTCACTATACTTCACCACTCCTTATAGCCGTGACTACCCTTTATGGTTTGGACCACTCCATTGAGGCTACTTGAATTGAACATGATTAAATACTTATAATTACATCCTAAGTTCATTTTCAATAAATGTGGAAATATCACGTAGGGCTATAGTTGAAATTGACCCCTTATTGGGTGTTATGTCTCAAAAGGTCCTCCTTGTAAATCTAGTGGTATAGAGTAATCTATTTGGTTTCACCTTTCCCTATTAGGTTTACCATGATTTTTTAGGTGAATTAAAACTATATAAACCTTATATCCATGTCTTTAAAGCTTTTAGCTTCAAATTTTTAACCATCTCTCAAGATTTACATAGATTATGCAAGGGGAAAGTACCCCTTATTTGAGAAAAAATAGGGGGTGATTCCCCTATTTTTATGAAAAAAAAACACATTTTAAGGCTTCATTAAGTCATGTGAATTATATTTACAAATTTATATCCCTTGGGTATGTGTTTAGACCCCAAAACCTACTCCATTTTCAAAACAAACTTTGTATGAGTAGACTATTTGTAGGGGTATTGTAGGTAGACTATGATTCCATATTTTAAGACCTTTCCTCTACTCCATATCCATTTTTTAAGGCCCATAATAATTATTTTATCCCTATTAGAGTGAAAAAAAACCTCATTCTAATAATTTTACATGTTAAGCACTTTTCATACTCTTGAACTTATAAGGCTAAGTCAGCTTGCCCGATTGTGTTTCTCCTTTACAACTGAGACAACTATCTGAACTGAAACTATAGATTATTTTAATCTATATATGAAGCCTAAAAACCACTTAATTTCATACTCAAAATATTTTTTCACCCTTTAATGTCTTGAAACACCAATTAGGCCTCAAATTTAGGTCACTATTTACATACCCTATTAACTTCTACTATAGGTGCATTCGAGTTTCTTGGAACTTGACTATGATGTTGGTAGATCCTCATTGAAATAATTTTAGTCACAATAAACAAGTTTTATCTTAAATTTATCCCTCCATAATCCTTAAATAATCTAGGGAACCAAGACTAATTCATTTCCCAACCTTACTGTACTGAGACAAACCCTGTTCTAACTCCTACATGTAGGTGTATGTATTCTTATCTAGTTTATCCTTAAAATTTGAAAACTCCATTGAAACCTATTTTGATTAAAACATAAATTTTTAATCTTGTATTCATCATTTGAATATAATTGAGTAATAAAGGTATCAAATTTGGGCTCATATTCTTAACCCTGATGGACTGAGACATTTGGCCCTTACAACTCTACCTGTAAGTTATTTTTGGAGCATTTAAACTTTGATAACATGTTTGGAAACATATTTAATGTTTTAAATTATGATTTATAAATTTATTATATCCATTTTATTAATTTTATTGGCTCCTCTCTATCATCCTAGACCCTAAACTTGATCATTTTCTACGTAGTTGAGATAAGTGCCTTACAAAGCCTATTGTAGTTTATATTTGTGCAAGATTTATACTTTGTATATGCTTGAGAGCTTCCTATTTGAGTCATTGAGGTGAAAAAATTAATTTTTAACTTATCATTCACTTTTAATACCCCTTAAATCACCGTCAAAACATTAAAAACTTATTGTTTTCCCTATCTTAGTCAGCTACAACTGGCTGTAGGTGTGAGTTTATCTATCTAAGCATTGATCATGATGTGGTGAGGTCATTTAATGAACATGTTTTCCATTCATAATTTAAATATTAATTGGTTTATCTTTAAATTTATAAATACCACTTTATACACCAATGTGAAATCGATTCCTCATTACTCAGCTATAGGTCAACATTGGCTCAGTGTACGGACTGGGAATGAGTCAGAGAGTGCAAACCACCTTCAATGCTCCCTCTCTTTGTTTTATATGGTGAGTATGTGATATTTATTTCAACTAGGCCATCCTAATATACTATTATACATTGAGACTCATCTCATTACTTTGAATAACCAGCTATCTCATATAACTATAGAGATCATTGATTAGTTTTAGTGGCTCTATAGGTTACTTTAGACCTCCAAAAATCTACCCTCTACTTGTTTTTTGCCTTTAAAATTTACACAATGTATTTTCCTATGATATTAATACAAATTAAAATAATTAATATGCATCAAAATCCATAGGAAATATGTTGGATAAGGTCTGTAAAAACCCTTAGTTGTCTATTTAGTGTTTTTAGGGATAATAGGCCTAAACCTCAATCAACTCATGCTTTGAAGGGATATCACCTCAAATTGCCAAAGTATATATTAAAAATTATCATATATAATACCCATGGCATATTATATCTCTAAGGAATATTCATCATTAGTTCAATTTATCCATAAGGCACTTAAACCTACTGTTGACACCACCTGTAGGTGAGTGTTTTGAACAAATTATGTAGGTAGGATATGGAAGGAGCAAGAATTGTTAGGGGAAAGGATTTTAAGCCAATAAAATTAATTTTAAATACTAAAAAATATGATATACATAAATAAAAATCTTTTAAATATCTTCAAAATATCCTTTTCAAACCTTAAAACACTTGTATGTACATGGAACATAACAAGCAAGGGCATCACATGATTGTTTAACATGGTGAAGGCATGGGATTTCGATCAAAGCATGGAATTGTGAAAAAATAACTTAAAAGGAGATGAAATAAATGTAATTTAAAAATGTGATACATCACTTTATATTCATATGAATCCTTTTTATGCAATCCAAACTCTACAAATGGAGAAAACTATCTGTTTCACTCAGAAAAGACTAGTCTACAAATTTCAAGGTTATTAGTTAATTAAAAGAAATTGGAACATGAAAAAATATGGAAATTGTTATATTATGATTAAAAAATCCTTTGGATAAGATATGAGAAACTTTTTTTCATAGAATTTCTCAAACTAAGGCAAAACCTAAAGGGTGCATAGATGAGCAGGCAGTTTTGGAAGCTAAATTTCAAATAGATGGTTCATGAAGCATAGGCCACCATTACTCAAAATTATTATATTTATTTTAATATATCATAGTTTATAATAACCTACCATAATTTTTTGAACTGAAACCACATGATCTGCACGTACCAATAAAAAACCTGCAAGTCACTTCAATCTACCAAGAAGGGTGAAAAAGTAGAAAAATAGTTTTGGCCCAATTTTGACCCTTACAAGGAAAATAAATCATGGTAAATAGTGTGGGGAAGATTAATCAAAAATTTTAAACATTTTAAAAGTTTCATTCTTCCCAAGGAGGTTGTACAAGTGCCAAACTCTCCCATTTCTTTAGGAAACTTGATTTTTCTTTCGATGCATCTACAACTTTCAATTTTATCAGTTAATTAAGACCTTTTTGGACACATGGAGAATTAAATAACCCATTGACACTTTAAAATTTAAAAATAAACATATAAAAATCATTAAATTCCCCTTTTTGACCCCTAAAAAGACTTAGAATGATAAATGTACCTAGAAATTAATTGACTAAAACTAGTACAACATTAATTGACATAAAATGACCTATAAAACACCTTATGAAAATATATTACACCCTTTATAAGCATACAAATGAATTTTTTACTAGGTGTTCCTTATTTTGACTTAAAATTCAAAATCAGTCAATAAATTGGTGACGCATAGGGGTAGTATGCCTACTAAACTAACTAGACAAGTAGCCTTATCAGTCCACTGGGCTTACAGAGTCATCTAGGGACTAAGATAAACAAGATAATTTGACCATTGACTCAAAACTTTGATAAAAAAGACACTAATGATTATCCCTTACAAAAAAGAAAAGGACAAACATAATAAATAAAGAAAACACACACATGTGCACTAAGTACTTAGGAGAAGCAAAGAATAACTACTATGTAAAACTAAGAACTAAGCATACCCTTCTTACTGGGTCAAAAGGAAAACTTCTTAAGTCTCTTTCTATACTAGATACATAAAGATTCCAAAAAAAGCTACCTTTTGGAGTGAATTATTGGTGAATCAACCTTCTTGCTTGTCACTTTTCTTGGAGAAACTCCAAATGGATCAACATCAAATAAGTTTCCAATGTACACATACTCATTCTAGTCTTCAAGACATAGTTCTTTCTGGTCTCCAATGCTAGTGTAGTCTCTCAAGATTTTCATGATTATCAATTCATTATTTAAAGGTTTAGTTGGCTCATGTTCTTCTAGGCATGTATTTTGGTTTCCCTCTAACTGCCTTATTTCTTCAATAAGCTTGACAAACTGATTTCTAGCCTCTTCACTATTCTCTTGAAGAAGGGAAGCTAGTTTGATGTCATAATTAATATAATAGTCTTCAATTTCATCCCAAAAGGAATCACTTACTTGTTCAATCTGCTCATATTCTCCTTAATATCTAAGTCATACAAATCTGATTGTTTTTCTTCTTGATCAAGGACCAAAACATCATCTTGCTCATGGGAATCTTCTTAGAGCTCTTCATCATCTTCATCAAAACAAAATGGGAATCCAACAAGTAAAGATAGTGATAGATCATTATAATTGGATTTAAAGAGTATTGGTAATCTCAATCTCCTCATTAGGCACATTTGGAAAATCCTTCTCTTTAGTTGTAATGTCCTCAAGAGTTGCTTTTCCTTCATCCTCATTTTTTTGGAACATTTGTATATAAGAGTGCCCCATGTCTTCTTCTTGAACCATATCATTATTTGTAGTCAAATCCAAAGGATTTTTAGGAATTTTTAGTCTTTAAAATTCACTTCATATGTCTTCAAATCTCTACCACAGTTTTTCTTCTTCATGCTCATCTTCAAGAGTTGACTCTTGTACTTTGGTTTCATGAAACTTGCTTAAGATTGCCATTTCTTGAGAGGTAGATTGAAAATGTTTTTCATCCTTGAAAGTAAATTTTACTTCATGCTCATGATGATCATGTTCAATTTTGGATCAGATATATATATTTCTCTTCAATATCCCCCACCTCCTCCTCTCTCATGGTAATACAAATACTAGGCATCTTGAAATCATGTTCTCTAGCCCAATGAGGCTGCCAAGGTGGTAGGTTTTCTTCAAATAAGAGATCATTTTCCTTATCATACAACTGGTCCTCTTTAGGCTCCTATACCATAGGTATAGTATTAAAAAGTATGATTGGGTGTGGGAATTATGAACTAGTTAGTGGGGGTGGCACATAGAGCTCAAAATCAGATTGAGGGTGGAGTATATAATATTGTTCATGGACACACATCCCTTCAAACATAGAAACATTAGCTATTGGACTATCTTTTTTCTCACCAAGGGGAGTTATTATGGTGATTTAATCCTCATAATCACTCATGAGAGTCTTTTGATTATCCATGGATTGGATTTTCTCCTCTTTACTTGCCTTTCTCAAAATAGGTTCCTTGTTGAAAGGGGTGAAGTGAAAAAATGATGAGTAGGTTCATGGATTTGAGGTGGAGCTAAAGTATGAGATGTAGTATAATTTAAAAAGGATTAGATATGGAGTTTGAAATTAAGGAGAGTGATTATGATTAGATTTGGAAAAGAGGAAAGCACTATTGAGCTCATATGGAAGTGAAATATTGGGCTTGTTAGGAAGGGAAACATTAGCATGAGTAGGAATTGCAATTTGTCTATAATATATTGGTGTAAAATCCATGGAAAAATCTGATGTCATATGAAAATTATCATAAGAATATTCTTGAGGATGATAGGCATCAAGTCATGAAGGGTAAGACTCATATTAAAGCAGATAGGAATGTGTTTCTTGATAGCCATTTTCATCGGATTGCCCATCAACATATTTCCCATATGAAGAGGGGAATGAAGGACTATATGGATGTTTTAGATCATGGTGCTGATATATATTTTGATAGGGCTAAAAATTATTATATTGAATTTGATAAAGGTCATATGGAGGTTGATATAGATCATGGCAAGGTTGGCCAAGTAGTTATTCATATTGAGGAGGAATAGGCAAATAAGGATATGTCTCCCCAACTTGTGTTAAGACAAACTCAACATAAAAATAATCCATGAATCACTAATTATAAGTGAAAATAACAATAAAACAACTTAAAATAGGATACCTATATTTCTTAACCAGTAGATTTATGCTTGGAGTTGTTATTGGTGCTTAGTGAAATTGCCTGCAAACACTGATATCTTGAGGAAAACACCAAAACTCCTTAAGGAAAGGACCTTTTGTCCCACTGGGTGTGAAAAAAACTATTATCAATTGAAATTTCATGCATTTATGATAGGAAAATTCCCTCCTCATTTGAGTGGCACAATAGAACCAACTCAGGGCTATGGTGTTCTAAATTGGAGGTGGATCTCTAGATGAGGAGCTAGTTCCCCTTAATGTATCACTATAGCTCAAACCTAATGATAGATTTTTGGGGGTGAAAAGAGATAAGGATAACTAAAAAATATATAATATAATGGATATGATACACTAGATATGTTGATGTCTTCCAACCATAAGTATCTCACACTTGAAATCAAAAGACAACTAGAATATACACTCTCTAATCAATGACTCCTTGCATCAATGTTACATTATGGGGTTATAGTTGAATGTAAAAATATATAAAGACTAGAAAAGAGGAATATGAGGGAAATAATTAAAATATTATCACTTAAACCTTGACATATCCTAGAACACACCACATGCCCTGCAAGAAGAAGATGCAAATAGGTTAAACAAATGAGCAACATGCTAAGGAATCCCTAGTCTTCACTTATAAAAGATCACACATTCAAGTAAGCATAATAATCATAGTCATGTAATAGGTAAAAATTATTCATTTTATTGATCAAATTGTGTATAATTTATTAAGACTTTTCCATACTCAGGTGGAGCATCCCATACAATGCCAAAATGGCCAACTCTTATAGAGTTTGAGAAAGAGAGAGAAGAAGGGAAGTTCAAGGGTAAAAAGGAAACTTGTCAAGCTAAGATGAGTTACTTGTACATGTGATAATAAAATGGGATGAAAAATTAAAGGTGTGGAAGTAAAAGTGTCCATACAAGTCATCAAAATTATGCAAAGTGGCACAAAACTCCTTGTGCACAAAAAAATTGCCTTCATGATTAGGCCTATTTGAACATATTGTAACTAATTTGGAGAAAGTATAATGATTGAATAAAAGTTAGGTCCATAAAAAATTATTTTACATGCATTTTTTACATTCTTGGTCTTCTAGAATCAATTGAAAAGGAGCCATCATCATTTGTTGTCCTAGAAATTGCCCTTCCATGCACCCTACACACTTGGCCTCAAAATTGGCATCAGTTGTCCATGAAAATACATGGGATGAATATTATGACACTTTTAAAGACCATTAATGGTCTTAAAAGCAATAGTTACACCTTTAAATCACTTTAATTGAAGATTTCCTCCCTTCTCTCTAGCTTGCCCAATGTACTAGATTTGATTGGCTAAAAGTAATGGCCTAGTTAGGGAACTTAGATGTTTATTAATGAAATTAAATTAATATTTTAAGTTATTATAAGTTTAAATATTACACCCAAACTTTGTTTCATCTCTTAATTCCTCTTGTATCCTACACAACACCTAAAATAGTGAGGAAAACCCTATTTTTGCCTCCATCCATATAGTTTTGTACATCTAGCTAGCATGAGAAGGAGCTTGGGTGAGTCCTCTCCAAGGTCAAATATTTTTCTTGATAAAAATGGCTCATCTGGTGGCATTTCAAATCCATTTTCTAAGACTGGTCCTTAGCAAGGGTTTAATAGAGTTTTAGGCTTGTTTTCACCCTTAAGCTTGTTTCATAAAAACCTGATGTTGGAGTTGTAAAAAAATTCCATAAATTTGTTTTTGAAGACCACTCCTAGCTTCCCTAAACTTATCTGGTCTACATGAAAAGCCTCATGGGAGATGTGAGCTTCTCGAGATGGCCTATCAAGTTTGTCTCCTTATCTTCTTGCATATTTGGTTTGATTTTGGACCAAAAATGGTCTCTACTTGGTTTTATTTACAAATTTAAAGGTGAAAAAAATCTATAGTGTCCCTATGAACATGATCCAATAGTATAGAGTGATCATAATATGCTATAAATGCAAGATGATCCCTTCATCTATCACTATGCTTCATCATTCCTTATAGCCTTGACTACCACTTTATGGTTTAGACCACTCCATTCAGGTTACTTGAATTACATAAGATTAAAAACATATAAAACATCCCAAGGGCCTTCTTAATCAATGTGGAAATCTCACTTAGGGCTATAGTTGAAATTAACCCCTTGTTGGGTGTTATGTGTCAAAAGGTCCTCCATGAAAATCTAGGGGTATAGAGTAATATATTTGGTTTCACCATATCATACTAGGTTTACCATTATTTTTTAGGTGCATTATAACTATATACACCTTCTATCCATGTCTTTACTCTTTTGGCTTCAAGTTTTTAACCCTCTCTCAAGATTTACATAGTTTGTGCATGGGGAAAGTACCCCCTATTTGAGATAAAATGGGGTACTTACGCTATTTTTATTTTTAAAAAAAAACACCTTTCTAGGATTAATTAAGTCATGTGAATTCTATTTAAAAATTTATATCCCTTGGTTTTGTGTTTAGACCCCCAAACTACTCCATTTCTAAAACAAACTTTTTATGAGTAGACTGTTTATAGGGGTATTGTAGGTAGACTATGCTTCCATATTTTAAGACCTTTCATCTACTCCATATCCATTTTTTAAGGCCCATATTAATAATTTAAAACCTATTAGAGTGAAACCAAAACTCATTCTAATCATCTAACACCTCAAGCACTTTCCATACTCTTGAACTTACAAGACTAAGTAAGATTTCTTTACTGACTGAGACAACTACTTGAAATAAAACTTACATATTATTTTAATCTAAAAACCATCTCATTTAATACTCACATTATTTTTTGACCCTTGAAGGTCTTAAAACACCAACTAGGCCTCATATTTTGGTCACTATTTACATACCCTATTAACTTCTGCTATAGGTGCATTAGGGTTTCTTGGAACTTAACTATGATGTTGGTAGATCCTCCTTGAAATAATTTTGGTCAAAATAAAAAAAAATTATATTAAATTTATCCCTATATAATCCTTAAAGCATCAAGGACAATAAGACTGATTTATTTCCCAACCTTACTGTGCTGAGACAAACCCTGTTCTAACTCTTACATGTAGGTGTATGTATTCTTATCTAGTTTATCCTTGAAATTTGGAAACTCCCTTGAGACATATTTTTATTAAATCATACATTTTCAATCTTGTATTCATCATTTGAATATCCTATCAAAATAAAGGTATCAAATTTGCGCTCATATTCTTAACGCTGCTGAACTGAGACATTTGACCCTTACAACTCTGGTTGCAAGTTACTTTTGTAGCATTTAAACTTTGAGAACACATTTTAAACTATATTTAAGGATTTAAATGATGATATATCAATGTATTATGACCATTTTCTTACTTTTATTGGCTCCTCTCTATTATCCTAGACCCTGGACTTGATCATTGTCTACCCAGTTGAGACAAGTGCCTTATAAGGTCTGTTATAGGTTATATTTATGCAAGCTTTAGACTTTGTAAATTCTTGAGAGATTCCTCTTTGAATAATTTAGGTGAGAAAATTCATGTTTACCTTATAATTAACTTTTAATACCCATTCAATCACCATCAAAACATCAAAAACTTTCTATTTGCCTTATCTCAGTCAGCTACAACTGGCTGTAGGTGTGGGTTTATCTATCTAGGCATTGATCATGATGTGGTGAAGTCATTTAATAAAAATTAAATATATTAATCATTTAAATATTAATTATTTTATATTTAAAGGATTAAACACCACTTAGGACACCAAGGTGAAATCCATTCCTCATTACTCAACTATAGGTCAACATTGGCTTAGTGTATGGACTAGGAATGAGTTAGAGTGTGAAAACCACCTTCAATGCTCCCTCTCCATATTTTATATGGTGAGTATGTGATATTTTGTTCAAATATTCAATCCTACTATACTAATATACATTTATACTCTTCTCATTGCTTTAAAAAACTAGATAGCTCATTTAATTATAGAGATCACTGATTAGTTTTAGTGGCTCTGTAGGTTACTTTAGACCTCCAAAAATATTCCCTCTACTTATTTTATGCATTTAAATTTTGCAAAAGGTATTGTACTATTATATTAATAAAAATTAAAATCCTTAAAATGCATAAAAATACTTAGGAGATATGTTGGATAAGGTCTAAAAAAACCCTTAGCCTTCTGTTTAGTGTTTTTAGGGACAATAGGCCTAAACCCCAGTCAACTCATGCTTTGAAGGGATCTCACCTCAAATTACCAAATTATATATTCAAAATGATTTTATATACTCATAATTATGTATTATAACTATAATGAGGCTTCATCATTAGTTAAATTTCTTTATAAGACACTTAAACCTACTGTTGACACCACCTGTAGGTGAGTGTTTTGAACAGATTATGCAGGCAGGATATGGAAGGAGCAAGAATTTTTAGGAAAAAGGCTTCCAAGCCAATCAATTGAATTTTAAATCATAAAAAATATGATATAAATCAATATAAATCTTTTAAATAGCTTCAAAATATCTTTTTCAACCCTGAAAATACTTGTATGTACATGAAACATAACAAGCAAGGGCATCACATGACTATTTAGCATGGTGAAGGTATGGGATTTTGATAAAACCATTGAATTATTAAAAAATAAATTGAAATTATATTAAATAAATTGAATTTCTACATGTGAGACACCACTTTATATTTATATTAATCCTTTGTATGCAATCCAAACCTTTACAAATGGATAAAATTGTCTGTTGCAACCTAGAAAAGACCAGTCTACAAATTTCAAAGTTATTAGCTCACTAAAACAACTTGGAACATGAATAAAAATATGAGAATTTTTATATGAGTATTCAAAAATCCTCTAAAGAAAATACGATAAACTTTTTTTGATGAAATTTCTCAAACTAAGGCAAAACCTGAAGGGTGCATGGATGAGTAGGTAGTTTTGGAAGGTAAACTTCAAATAGATAGTTCATGAAACACAAGCTTCCATTAATCAAAATTAGTATATGGATTTTAAGGTATCCTATTTTATAAAAAAATCCCAAAATATTTGACTTGAAACCACACGAGTTGCACGTACCAAGCAAAAACCTGCAAGTCATTTGAATCTGCTAAGAAGGGTGAAAAAATAGTAAAATGGTTTTGGCCCAATTTTGACCCTTCCAAGGATACTTAAGAATGAAAAAGAGTGTTATGAATATTAAGAGACACTTTTAAACATTTTACAAGTGGAATTCTTGCTGTACAAGTGCCAAACTCTCCCATTTCTTTAGTAAAATTGACTTTTCTTCTGATACACTTACAAATTTTAATTTTTTCAGTTACTTAAGACAATTTTGGACACATGGGGCATGACATAACCGATTTACACTTTCATATTTCCAAATAAACCCGTATAAATCATTAAATTCCCCTTTTTTAACCCCTAAAAAGACTAAAAATGATAAATGGACCTAAAAACTAATTGACTAAAGCTAGTACAACATTAATTGACATCAAATGACCTATAAAACACCTTATGAAAATATATTACATAATTTATATGCCTAAAAATGAATTTTTTTCCCTAGGGGTGCCCTATTTTGACTTAAAATTCAAAATTGGTCAACATATAGTTAACTTATAACAGTCACTAGTTTGTGACACATGCTCATCTTAGTATTGTAGGTCAACTTGGAAGGGTTTAGTTTTCAATTTGAATCACATACCCCTTTGTTTTCCACTCTACCTTTCCCTCTTGTATTTTTTGGATTAGACCCACCTTAATTTAAATTTATCCATCCATTTTAGGTTAAATTTTATAATATTTAGTTTAGACATTAGATGTAAGTCACATATAAGCCACTTGAGATAAAAATAACCACTGCACTCACCACTATTCCACCATGTAGTTATTTAGAAAACCAATACTTATATCTCATACCTTGGAGTGAATCTTAAATTATTTCAAAATGAGAGGGTATTACCCCTTAGGGATATTTTGTGTGTGTAACACCTAGATAAATAGGTTTAAATTAGCACTAGAAGGATAGCCCATAATGCTTGACCATTGAGTTCACTTGAGTTTGCATACACTAGATACACTATTAAGGTTAACAAGGTCTAACTCAAAATCTAGTATATCTTTACTATCATATTTATAGTTTAATTGAAGACCAAGATCAGATAGAGTTATCCCTAGGAGATCTATAACTCAACCAAATTCACCAACCCAAGGGAATCAACCTCCATAATTCATTATGAATTGGCTAACTAGTTTTATTATCGTTGTTGCTAGTGTCATCCATGATCTACCTAGGAATACTAAAAAATATATCCCTTCATTTTCTCCTTATATATTAATAACTATAAAGTAACATATTAGATAATTTAAGACTTATTTAGGGTTACTAAATGCTTTTCATGAAGATGTTGCATGCAGACTATTCCTTTCACCTTGCAGGATGTTGCATATGACTGGTTCTTGAATCTCTTAGATAATTCAATTACCTCATGGAATCAATGTTTTAATATATATTTTTCCCAATTTGGATAAGTTACTAACCCCAGTGTGATATACCAACACTTTTCTAGCATGAAAAGAGAACCTAATGACATAATTAAAGCATTCAATGCAATATTCTAAAAGATGTATAGTCACCTAAATGTTCTATATAGACTTGATACTACATTTCTCTATAAATTTATAAAATTCCATATATTTAATGAATAAAATGTTTTTATATAGCCTAAAACATCAATAATTTACTAGAGGCATACCTTGAAGCAATCAATATTAATTGTTAATTGTAAGCTTTGGCCATACCCAAAATCAATCAAAATTTCTTGGCCTTGAATCCTCTCTAAAATGCTAATCAAAAAGTCATATAAAATAAAAAAATTTAGGACTTTAGAAATTTTCATCTAGCCCTTGCAATACCAAAAAAAAACTTAGGCTTCCTAAAAAATTCTATTTCTATGACCAACCAACAAAATCAGAACCAAGCCCTAGTTCCATTCAATACCTCAATTATGCAATGTATACCAGATGATTCCACTAAATTAGAGTTAGATTCCATTCAATTCATGGTACACAAACTTATAAATTATATTATTTATATGAATAAGTGCATAGGTAACATAGTATAGTAAATAAACAATATGAATTTCACATTTTAGAGATATCCTAGATCATTTGAAAGGCTAAACAATAACCAGATCCATCTCCCAAGAAGTTCCTTGAGATAAAAATTCATGAGGTATATTTTACCAACTGGTGTAGTGTTGAAAATACTACACAACATGGTGAGTTAGAATACATAGAATTATATACTACCTATGAAATCTTCCAAAAGGATATGGAGTGGTATGATATTGTCCCAAATTAGTCTGACTCATCCACATTTCCTGCACCTAGTTCTTCCAATACTACAATGGTATTTGAAACATATGATTTCTAATTCCAAATTGAGAATGAAAATGAACCAAAAGATAATAAAATTGAGATTCATGTTTTCTAGTAATTTAAAATAAATAACTATAATATAAAAAATAAGAATTAATAACTTCTCATGAATTCCACACCCCCCAAAAAATAATGAAATCATTCCTCTTGATCCAAAGTCCAAAAATAAACCACCTCCCACAAAATGAAATGACTAGTATCAAAATGTTGATCCACCTAATAAGAGTGGATATAATATAGTTGATTATACAAAAAATATCAAAGCAAACATCACTCTTCATGAATTGGCTCATATTATAGCGTAAAGAAAACTATTTCTAAAAGCTCTGACTAATAAACCAACTTTTGAAGAGTCTAATGTTGCACACACCAATATGGTCATTTATAAAGATAAACCTAAGGTTACACCTTTCATGTTGACTATCAAAATCTTTGGAAAGAATGTGCACAATGTTTTATTTGAATCAATATATTTAACTAATTTGATGCCCACTAACATTTGCAAGAAATTAGGATTGACCTTAGACACATCTAAGAGTGTGGTACTCCAATTAGATAAATCTTCTTTCCTATTCATAAAAGAATTATTGAATCTATAGATGAAACTTAATATCAAACCATGTGTCCAATAGTATATCAACATGATTTTAGTTGACATCCCTGAGGCTTAAGATTTGCTCCTAAGTCATGATTATTATAATAAATTAAATGAATACATGGAAACACACTTTTCACATATGTGTCTTCCTTGGAAAGGAGTGGCCAATCAAATTAAATTTAATAGAGATCCAAATATGAAATATGAAATCATAGAATACAAAACTAAAAATGAAAGAGTCAAATTCTTCTTGTCACACATAGGAGTTTATGCTTTCACTATAAATCCTAAGAATAATGAATGAGAATTTGAACACCCTTCACAAATATGAAATTAACATTTTTATAGTGCTCAATGTAAACAAGGTTATGGCATAAGCATAACTCTGATTGATCTTGATGGGAAACAATACCTTATGGCTTACTTAATAAAACTTACATGCACTAAAAACTATGTAAAATATGAGGCCTTGATCTTAGGATTATAGTTTTCTTAAAAACATAATGTCAAATAACTCCTGATGTTTGGTGACTTAGATATATTTGTTAACCAAATTAGGAGTCAATATCAATGCAAACTATTGATGTGGATTTTATGCACACTAAAAATACCTTTATGAGCTAACTTCTAATGTTTTAGGAATGGTGAAAGGATTTCACTCCAAGGCATGAGTTGTAGGGTATTCAATTTTACAACAACCTATTGGTAGAATAATGATGAACAAAATAAATTATTTACCATGGATGGTTTGGATATGGATGAACCTAAATCTACTTGAAGTGGGTGGAAGGATGATGGTTCTAACTAAAGTGGGTAGGATTCTAAAATAAACTCAAAAAAGAGGGAAAGGAAGGGAGTAAAAGAAGCTTGTGGACCACACAAGATGAAAACCTTTTAACACCAACACTTGAACTAAGATAGGAAAATAAATTATAAGACCAATATATACTATAATATACTATAGGAAAATGACAATCAAACATAGTAGGAGTCAAAGGGAACCAAAACACAATAAAATTAAACATGCAAAAACAAAGGTTGTTGTGTTTGCTAGATTATTATTGTACATATACAAAGGGGGATTATATTCAACATGTAAAAGGCATTAAAATTAACTATAAATTAAAGTGAATAATTATATTATAAAGGAAACATATGTACAAGTAAATAAATAAGATACCAGAATGATAACACATCTAACACAGTCTATGGAATTGGAGAAGAATCAAGATTTACACATAAAGCCTAAGTCAAGCATAACTTCTCAAAATTTCATATTAATCTTAATAGAAAAAATTCTCCTCCTTTTGGAAATGGGATGATACAAGTATAAATAATATTGGGATGGGTAAGGCCTCATCTCTCAAGAGAAGTCTAAAAATATACATCCAAAAATAACACTGCAGGCTAATCTTATGCAAAGTATGTATGTACAATTTTGATTGCTCAAAATAGAATTTCTCATATAAAAATACAATATATACATGATAATTAAATTTTAAACTAACAGTTCCATCTTGAATAAAACATGAAAATACATATGTACAATTAGAAGGTGTTGATGTGGCCCCACTAGAAGAAATCAAACTATGAAATAGTTGATGTGGAAACTAGTGTGGATGGAAATGGAGTTGTGATTGGAGTCACAACTGAAATAGGCACTGAGATTGGAAGTGAACTCAAAGTAGTAACTTAAACTGGGACATAAGCAAGCCTTGTCTAAGTGTACACTAATGTATATTTGGGAAGTTGAGAACCTTATGCTGGGGTTGGATAAACTTATACTACTATATTTTCTTGCTTATCAACTTCCATCTAAATATAAAGAGCATGACTCACTTTGAATTTTATGTCAATGGTTTCAAAATCAAGTAATGGAATTTTTAATAATTGAGAGATATTATCCATAAATTTATTATGTATATCCAATGCATCTTTGACCCTGACATCTAGTGAATCAGTCCCTATAATCTTATCTTTTGAAAAATGGATAATTACATCACCTAATTATTGGTCCTACAAATAGTTCCTTTGATCTCTACTCTAAATTTATATAATGTTGCTCTCAAAATATTTTCAAAATCTAACCTAGAAACCAATTACCCCTACTGTGTATTTACTTGTGTGACTCTTAAATCTATCAAGATAGTGACTACCTCTCTTTCTTGATTTGTAAATCGATGAACCAAGTCTCACATCTCCTAGGGCCACTCAAGAAAACTATTTCTTTTTGTAGCTAAAAAATTATGGGCCCATGCAACTTTGAATGTAATTATTCGATTCAAATGAGAATAAGATTTATTCCTATTTGTTTGACCAATTAAATGAAACTTACCATCAATATATTTTAATTTATTAAATAATTATATAATGTTTCCCCACTTTGGTTAGGAGATGGGCTTTATAGACCTTATTGAATCGATGACGTTGAACAAATTTCTAGCTATTACCTATATATTATCCACTATTTCCTTGGGGGTTTGTATAGTACTAAACTATGGATTCTTCTATATTACGTGATCAAATATTCTAAACATTTCCTTTATTACTCCTTTATTGCATCCATAAAATTATAGGTATCTTCTTTGATTTTGTTAGGGTCAGAAGGATTTACCTTTCTTCTATTAGTTAGAGAGAAGATTTCTTCTCTTTGCTCCAACTCTATCCATTGACCCTTAGTAATTACATTCTTCCTCTTAAATTTTCTCAAAGCACTAGTATGTTTTTAAAAATGGAATTTTACTATAGGTTTATCATTCATTACCAAGTCTTGCGTACCTATTTCTTCCTCCTATTGTAGCTACCTAATCCATGAAGGGATATTTAGAGAAACTAGTTGCTCTATTTGTTTAGTAGGCTCTAATGATTATGATAGCTAATTTTAAGTGATTGGAAAGGATTTCTCATGAGTTATCATAGTTTTGGGGGATGATGTCCATATTATAAGAAATAGAGGTATTACTTTCCTTTGACTAGTAACCTATCTTTAGAGTGGTGTATCTATTATGTATTTAACCTTCCATAGTGACTTTCTAACTGAGAATAATAGTGAATATGATTGAGTGGTATGGACAATAAGTATCTCTATTTGGGTGGTCATCCTAAGAGGAATGACCAACATGATAAAAGTAGAGGTAAATACCAAGTTTTAAAAATGTACTCCTGTGCTAGGCCCAGGGGTGTGAGGGTTGGTTCCAACAAATAATGAATAGGTCACTAGGATATTCAATATAATTTTTAAATAGTTATTAATAGAGTTATAAGTGACCCTAACATTCATATTTGTGTTGGACAAAGGGTTTATAGTATTAGGCTAAGTTGTAGTGGGAAAATTGGTAATGTGGTAGCAGCCTGGGGCCAGGTTATTTGACTCAATGAATGCAAAGAATGTAAATAATTAGATGCACTAGTTTAAATTATAGAAATTAAAGAAAATGTCAAAGAATGTGAACTTATAGGACTTATAATCATAAGAGAGGCATCTAGAGTGCAAGTTTCTATAATGAATTGAGGTGGAGATCTTGGAGGTGTACTTGGGGTGGACCTTGAATTGTGGCTTGAAATTTTGACTCTGACTCTGCTGTGCATCTCCATCTTTATGTAATAACAATTTGGTATAAAATGAGAAACAATATAAATTATTGAATCCTAAGATTCAACTATTAATTATGTTCCCCTTGATTTATTGGTTTACTCAAATAACCACTCATCCTCTAAGTCAGATTTCGTTGTCTCACTTATTGACCAAGATTCTTCAGTCTCTATCTTAGAGACCCATTTCTCTTTGTTAGACATCCTATTTTATTCTTCCTCACTATCATAGATTATGACATGGTCTGATCTTCATGTACCTCTCCTTCTATCCCCCTATTATTTAGGAACCTCAACTGGTTCCTCTTTCACTTCCACATTTTGAGGAGAAATAGGTAGAGTCCTAAGCTTCATTATCTCTCTCTCTCTCTCTCTCTCTATATATATATATATATATATGGACTCTGCCTATTTCTCCTCAAAATGTGGAAGTGAAAGAGGAACCAGTTGAGGTTCCTAAAGAATAGGGGGATAGAAGGAGAGGTACATGAAGATCAGACCATGTCATAATCTATGATAGTGAGGAAGAATATCTCTCTCTGCATACATATATACATACATACATACATACATACATATATATATATATAAAGTTTTGGTTTAATATCAAGAGAGGCTAGCCTAGTAGGAGATGGAATAAATAATGAATAATTGGGAATTATAGGTGGAGATGAAGTGACTATAGTAGTCACTATTAGGAGAATGATGGATGGTGAAGTAGGCTACCTTGTACGAAGTGGAATTATGGCTAATGGAATACAAGTAGAATTAATAATAAATTGCGACAAAAATAAGGGAAGAGTTACCTATTGTGCAAAATTTAATAGAGGTAGAGGAAACATATAAAATATATTAGTTTATACACTAAGCATTACAATCCTTTAATATTCACTTCTATGTTAAGGAGATGTTGTATTTACTATACAAACATGGGAGATAAGAGGACTCACATCTCTCTTTTAAGTATGAGCTACCCTAGATGGGCCAACTTCTACTTGTGTTTCTTCTTTTGCTTGAGGAGGGGTTCCATGAATAAGTATGGAAACATATTTTTTATTTTAAATTTTAAAGGCATCCTCATTGGTGATGGTAGGATCATATTGAATATTCTACACTATTATCATAGACATATTGGATTTGTGTATTCTGGTGGCTACCTTAGAGTCACCTTCAATATGTTATCATGCTCATAAGATTGATGCTTAGTTAATTCTTACCTTTCTCTCAATATTTCCTAAGATGTCCTCTAATATTCCCTCTAGGATCCCAATGTCTAAAAAGTACCTGCTTGAACCCATAATACATTTTTCCCAACAAATTACAGGTGCTCCCACTTTATGTATTGAAATTTTTCCAATACTGAGGGGTGGGATGGAGTTATGATTGCTTCACTTTCTTTAACTCAATATCAATACTATCAACCAATTGAGTAGTAATTTCATACTCAACAACCTTATCTATAACAATCCTTGGTATATATAGAGAGTTCACCTTTATACCATCAATTTTGATTACTTTATACTCATGGTATAGCCATTAATTGCGCATTTTCCTAATAGTCTTATTTATGTAGTCATAGAGCATGGGCATATTTTATCCATAGATGGATTGATATACTATGCGGTAAAAGTTCTTGGTTATCTTTTTCATATTCCTCTTAAATATACATACATGAAGAATATTGAATTCATCACATACCCTATTTTTGGTGTATTTAATGGATGGTTTTTAGGGTTGATCATAGGATGCATGCACAGTTATAGTTATTGCATCCACCACATATGACATCACATAAAAATTTCTATCAAGGAACTCCTGATATTGTTGATTTTTATAATTATATTGGAGCTAATGATCTCTCCTAGGGATACAATTTTGTTAGAGGTCAAAATTATATCCAACAAATTGACCCAAAGCTCATTGACATAAGTAATAGTTGAAACACCATATATCCTATTCAAAAGGGCCATGACAATTTTGATCCCTAACCTAAAGAATATTATGGGAATGGTATAAATAGGACTTAGAATATGAAGCTACTTGGGTTGCTAGCCCATTTATGTAACTTAATAATAATGTTATGGTTTTTAATCCATGAGTTCACTCCATTGTAACCCCATGTCATGTCTATCATGATAAGCCTTTAATACCTCTTAAAGGCATTCCCACTGATATATGCTACTAGTTCCTTGCCTAGTATAAAATGCAATATTTTTATAGAAACCTTTACATTAAAGAATAAATCAAACATTAATTCAATACAGGGTATTACCTCTAGTTTATTTACTATGTTATGAAGGCCTACTACCTTGATGGCCAAGAGGTCATATTTATATCTGCATTTGAAGAGAGAGAGAGGACTGGTCCTTTTCCTTATATGGATCCACTTCTTTGATCATATCCCAAATATTTTAATAATTCTTGAAATCATGGTTAAAAGTTGTTGAATATAATGCCATATCTACAGACTCAAATAATCTTGTAATTGAATAAGTAGAGAGAATTGGGATGCGAGATGAGGAATCCATTAATGTTGTCTACAAGATTTTTTCTCTTTCAAAATCTTGTAAATTCATAGTTGTAATGGAGTTATAGATACATAGTCTACACTTGGGCTCAGGATTCCCAATACTCTAGATAGCTTGGAGGTAATGTAGCTATACTAAAAATGGAAATTTGAAATATATTCCTTTGGCTACATTAGATGTAATAATTTAATGCATTAATTCTCTAGTTTTTGTGAATTAAGTGTAGTAATGAGTTTCACTCTATAATATTTTCATTTAAATTTCATAAAATTGAATTTCATGATTCCATGAGGATTTTTCTGCATGTTCTCATATGATTAGTCATCTTAGTATGACAAATGTCTCTTATCCACTCTTTTAAAATTAGTAATGATGTCCTAAATGTTATTATTACATGTACTCAAAGGGCACATGTATGAATTTTCACTATTTTACTAGTGGCCAAGTCATGGCATATTATATTTTGCCCTTAGGGCCATGGGTTAGTGGGATGGTGACAAGTATCAGGATCCCATTACTCTACGAAAAATTTCAATATTCATACTCCCTATATGGATCAAGGGATATCAGGATGAGTGTGATGGTGACACATGGATGGCTTAAGGCACTATGCTTACCCAAGATCATTCATACAAATACTTCTGCTGAAATCACTTTTAGGCTATCGGGTGAGTGGGATGATGACATAGGATAACTCTCACATCTCCACTTTACCAGGATCATTTTTAAAATCTTTTATTGATGTCACCTTTAGGAAGCAGGTGAGTGGGATGATGACTGATGGATAGTTCTTGCTACTCTACTTTACCAAGACTTGTGCCTTTTCACTTGTAGCTCAAGAAGTGAATAATGACATCATGTGGCAAAGATGTACTCTAGGATCATCTAAAAACACTCCTAAATGTGAGATAATTTTGTTTAAGACATAACATAGACAAAAAACCTATTACAAATGAAATACATTAGCCCAATTAGTCATATAAATCATAAATATGACCATGTATATAAGTACTTAAAGGAAATCAAAGGTGAATATTAGAATATATAGTATGGATTATGTATAACTTCAACCCCTTTTCATCTTGAAAATACCCTATAAACATGAGATGAAATCTATAGATCATGTTAAGCAAATAAATAGTAACCAAGATAATCAGATGAATTTTCTCAAGCATTAGATAAAATCCTTTACACTCAAGCTTTCCAAAATTCTAAATCATAGAATTATACTTTAGAGGACCTCATAAGAATGTTCAATTAGTATTGGACCCCTATTTGAAAATTTTAAAATGGGGTGTGTGTGTTAGGGCACAATACAAACTATCACATCTTAAGGAGTATAAATATATAGCCTAAAATTTAGTCAAATCATTTGAAGAATTTAACATCAAATTAATCCCATCAAACTACATAGTCTTTGGCTTATTCTACACTAGACTTAGCCTCACTTCAAGAGTCTGAAATACATAAATTTTATGTTCAAATAGTTCCTTGCCCATATATTCCTAATAATGTTGACATTTTTTAAGGTATTTAATGATGACCAACATATTCTATAGTTCATAAATAGTCCATGTGATTTCAAATACCATATTATTGATGAAATAGATTGCTCAACGAAAAAATAAGAAGTTAGAGATGATGGTATCATCCAGTTAAAATTACCAAAAGGGATGTCATCATTAAAACTATTTTTTGACATGGATGGCCAAGTTTAAATTTAAAAAAATAGTCCAAAAAAACAAATTTTATTTTACCAAGGTAAATCTAGGAATAGATACACACCCCTAGCATGTCAATATTATATTAAGTTGTTCTAAATGAGAGAGACATGAACTTAAAATAATTTTAATAGAATACAAGGATGTGATTTCTTGTTCTTATTAGGATTTAAATATTTTTTATCTTAGAATCATAACTTATAGTGTACCACTTAGAGGATGACACAAACCTTTTACAAAAAGATAAAATACAAATTAATCCCATTATAAAACCCCTTATTCAAAAATTATTGGATTCTAACATCATATTTATAATCAAAAAATCTACTTGGGTTGATAATCTTGTTCATGTACAAAAGAAGAATGGTGAAATTAGTGTGTGCATATTTTAGAAACCTCAATAGAGTGCTTAAGATAAGAATAAATATGCATTAAATTCCCTAAATGAGATTGGTCAAATAGTTAATTTATCTAAAATGATATTTTTTTTGGATATATTTTTAAGCTATAAATAGTTGCTAGTAGAAAATGATTGAATGAATACTAATTTAAATACTAAATGGGTATCTTTCATATAAGATAATTCCTTTTGGACTAATCAATGTAATTGATATTTTTTAGTGAGCCATGGATTTCATGTTTCAAGCCTATTGGTAAGTGCATCATCATCTATATGGATGACTTGATTGTATTCTTGAGAGATACGATAAATCATGTTTCCCATATGCATAAAGTCTTATACATATTTATAAGTTATGTAATCTCATTGAATCCAAAAAAGAGTATTTTTAAAATCATAAAAGGTTAATTACTAGGCCATTTTATCACTATATAAGGCATTTATATTGACACTAAAGAGTTCAAGATATTTTAAATATTACATATCTTAAAAATAAAAATAAACTTAAATATTTCATTGGTAAGATAAATTTTGTTCAAAATTTCATCTCTAGATTTGTAGAGAGAGTAAAAGCACTGAATGTAATGTTGAAACAACATGTAAAAATGGAATGGAAAATTTAAGCAAATAAATAATTTTAATACATCAAGAGTGCTATCACCCACCCCTAGTTTTTATTATCCTAGATTTTACAAAGGACTTCTTTCTATATTCATTTGCATCAAAACATACTATAAAAATAATACTAACCAAAAATGTTGAAGAGACTGAACATCCCATCATATTTATGAGCACTAATTTGAAGGATATTAAATTAAAATACTCCATGATTGAAAATGACATTTATGCTTTAGTGAAAGTTGCAAATAAATTCAGACACTACTCTTATGCAAAAAGATATACACTATTATCCTGGACCTAGCTATTAAGATTACACTTGGATAAAATGAATTAGGAAAATGAAGAGGAAAATGGATGGGATAAATTATAAGATTTTGATCTATAAATCATACTTGATAAAATTGTGCAAGGAGAAGGCATCATTAAGATAATCACCAAAATAGACACATGCATTTCCATTGAGAAAGTCAACTAGTCTTAGATATTTGGTGGTGATTGGTACATCCATATTATTTAATACCTTCTTACATGAACATGTCCTCTTTAACTTAATAGTGAATATAGAAAATCACTCAGGCTCAAATCAATGCAATACATGATAAAAAAGGGAGTGTTGTATCAAAAAAATTATGAAGGTATCTACTTAATATGTGTTTATAAGTTAGAGGTTATAGATATATTTTAAAATTTTCATTAAAATATAGGCAATGGACATATTTTAAGTAATGCCACAAACCATAAAATTCTAAGAATGGGATACTACTAGCCTACTATTTTCAAGGATGCACACAATCATGTTAGAACTTGTCACTAATTTCAAGTATTTGGAAAAACATAAATACATGTAGCCATGCCTTTTCAAAATGTGATTAAAGGATGCCCTTTTTCATAATGGTGTCTAGAATTTATAGGTGTTATTAATTATAATTCATTAGTTGGACATAAGTTGTTACTAATAGAAATAGATTATTGTATTATATGGATAAGTTTTTTTTCTATAAATAATTATAGAGTACAAAATGTAATCAATTCCTTGAGGAAATTATATTAACTACGTTTGGAAGACCAATTTACTTAGTATGTGATAATGGTCATGATTTTCAATCAATAAAATTTACTAAATGGGCCTATAACAACCATATAATTGTCTAGATTTATTAAAATTATTATCCATAAGTAAATGGAGTTGATAAGTATATTAATAAGAATTTGATTGATGAAATAAATAAATTTGTAGAAAGCAAACCAAAATAATGACACCTATTTTTGAATTGTGTATTATGGGTAAATAGAACTAGACATAAGCAATCCTTGAAAGATTCACCTTTCCTATTAGTTTATGGGAAATAAACTATTTTCCCCATTAATCTCAAGTTACCATTGTATAAATTCATGAAAAAGTATATGGATGATGATGAAATAACTCATTCAATATTACTATATATTGTACAGATGGAAGATGCACAAACAAAAGGATTGAAAAATTCAAACAAACATCAAGACATTGTCAAGAGATGGTTTGACAAAAGATTAACAGTCAAAGTTTTTATAATTTGATACTTAGTCATTATATGGGACAAAACACATGAGAAAAAAAAGAAACATGAAAATTTCACTCCATTATGAATTGGACCATATTAATTTTATAAATTTTTGGGTAACAACGCTTTTCAATTCAGATATATTCAAGGTAATGATCTAACTTTTCTAGTTAATGGAAGCTTATTAGAGAATTATTTAATGTTAAATCTAACTAGGATCATCTCAGAATGACTGTGAGTTATAATTTATTAGTAGGAGTAGATTATATTTCTTGCATTCCTAGATTAGATTTCTTTATTTCCTAAAACGGATTTATTACTTTCCTAGACTAGATTTATTGCTTTCATAGGTTAGGAATAAAGTTATTATGACCACTTGCATAAATTTTGCCAAAATATATCATGGATATTCATGGATTATTCATGATGAAATAAAGTCTTGGACTTAAATTATGTACCATGATTGAATGAAATATTTTATCTTAATCAAATAAGCTTTTCAGATTGTTGAAAGTTGCTTTAATATTTTTATGTAATTTTAGAAAGACTTCTCATTTTGAAAGATCAATTGCATATTTAAATGCTTAAGACTTGTTTGAGAGATAATAAACATTGATAAAGAAAAAATTTGAGTGAAATATATGATTTAAAATAAAGTTTATTCATATGCACCCAACCAATGGTGGCTACTAACCCTTCTTCTAAGAAAATTTCACTATAAAAAAATCATAGAAGAGGGGTGATTTTGGTATATCTATTGGGACTATGGATGGCTGCATAGGATTAGAATAATTCTTAGAGTATAATTGAAAGTATCTCTTTAAGTATATGGACACTTGGATGGACGTAGAGCAATACTTGAATTTCATATGTTTGCACTTAAAATTTAAAATAATCTAAGAAAATAAGGAAAAATGACATCAAATTTTGTCTAATATTTTTTAAAACTATCATAACAAGGGGAAATAACCTTCACATAATCACACATGATCTAAAAATTGAGAAGGGTTAATATTTTTCATGATTGTGTTGAAGTATATTTTAGTTCTCTATTTTATATATTTCTTTCTTGTAAAGTTTAAAATTCTTCATGATGGTTAAACCAGATATTTTGGTTTCTTAAATACTCATGAATATTTTCCCATTGATTCACCATTATTTTTTGTGACTAACACACCCCATTTTAAAATTTTCAAATAGGGACCCATTTTTTCTTGAAAATCTTATATTTGGTCCCCATCAAGACATAAATCAACTTTAAAACCTAAACATGCATAATCATAAGTTTTAATAATCACTTTTTCACTTCATTAATTTTGGATTAATATTGGGTCTTAAAGATTAATTTAAAGGTTAGAATTACTCTAATTTTATTTATTTGACTAACTAGTTAATAGTTTTGTTTCCACGTCAATAGGATTGATTTACATGTCATCCTTGGCTTTTCCACATGTCACTTCTTTGATTAAAATCAAATGACATTCAAGGTATTTTAAAGATTTAAATAGTATAAGGACTCATCATAAATCAGGTATTCAAACCCCTTTATTAAACATTTTTATTAAGAGGATAGATTGAACTTTTCACACCTTCACCATCCTAACTTCATGAAATTGTTCCATGTGTCATCTCTTTACTAGATCAAGAGTAGACAGCCCAAAGTTATAAAGTTTAAAAGGCTCAAGACTACTTGAATATATGATATCATTCCACATGTATTTCTCTCAATTAGTTTCAAGTATTTGGTAGAAAACATTTAAGTCTTTTCCAATCATGACAAAGTAACTTAGTGAGATAATGCCAAGTGTCTCCATCTCACTTTAGCACCAAATTTTTTTCAATGTTCCATGTCACTCATGCCTATGATAAATAAAATGAGTGAGATCATTCCAAGTATCTCTATCTAATTTGAAACCAATCCTTTGATTAAAGTTCCAAGCTACTCATGCCACTGACTAAGTGATATCATGCCACATGTTATCATCTCACAACATAAATACTAATAACCAAAAAGGATAGATTACAAAGGTTGTGACCAAGAAACAAAGTGACATGATACCACGTGTCACTCTTTACATAATCAATAACCATGTGTCACTAATATATTATTCCACATGTATACTCATAATGGTAAACAAAAAATTATCATACCATGTGTCATCACCTTGTAGCTCCATAAATTGACAAAATTTAGAGGCTAAATAAAAAAATATATCAAGTTATAAAGTGACAAAATATCATATGTTCATCTAGACATAGTCAAGAATATTAATGGATGAGTGTAATAATGTGACACATTTACACTTAAAATCCAATGGAGCATGAAGTGATAAGTTTCCATGTATGCTCTCAAAAAATATTTAGAGGCCACATACTATTACTAGCACCATCAGCTACAAAGGAAAAAGGAAACATATTGTGACTAAGCAATATAACAACAAATGTAAAAGGAAAATAGACATAATGAAATCTAAAGATATGATTAGGATCATGAAAGTTGTGATAATATGAAACATGTCAAATAAATCCCCATGAAAGTGTGTGTCATAAAATCAAATTCAAACTAGAAAGATAATTGACATGGATCGTTATATAATGTAATTAATTTTCACAAATTAGAGTTATTATCTATGGGATATACACATATATGATTCACTCCAAAATAATTTAATGTCATTTTCAAGATGCTAAACTATGAATTGTGAACTAGATCTCTATAGTTTTCTCAATCAATAATTATAAAATTAAACATAGATCTCAAAAGGAACTACAATGGTGAATAAAAAGTAGGGATCAACATCATCACTATTATGATTTGGATTAAGTAGGAATTTAAACACATAAAATTATATTAGAGTGATATCCTCAATGCCTTACCTTACTACTTATCTATCTATTCAAAAGTCTAAGAATCTTGGAGATATAATAATAAATAAAATTTGATCCTCGATAAAATAGAGTACTTGGATGACCTAATCTATATTAGAGATATTAGATTTCACAATGCAACAACCAAGCCAAGGGTATTTCCTTGTGCTGATGTTTTATTTAATTTATTTCCTATGGGCTCATGTATGAATGACATATTTCATAGAAATAATTTTCAAGTACCAATGGTAGTTGTAGCTGATATCCCTTTTGAGAAATAATATATATTTACCACACCATACATGACTTATAACCAAAAAGTAGTGAATTAATGGCTTAAGGAAAATAAGGTTAGAGAGACCTTGAAATATATGGTAGAAGACCCTAATAATTTGTCATGAAAATTAAGGTAAACACCATCCCAATTTCAAAATTTAGATTGGGTTTTAATATTTCAATGGATTTACTGAATAAAATTCGTGGAACTCCATCTATTTCCCATGTTCATGAATTATGGGTTCCATTTGTTTGTGTGGATCTTGTTGAGTATTCTCTTTTCCATGTATTACATTATGAATTAAATTTTTAAGGGAATTAAGGAATGTAAAAACCTAGGTTGATAAAGTGATGGAATAATAAATTATGGAATAAATATAGAAATATCAATAGACACTAATTTGTATAATAATTAAATTGTTTGATTAGATTATAAATAGTAATAAATTACAAAATAGATACTTAGCTAGAAAACTAATTAAGATAAACAAGTGAAGGGATAAAAACTATAACATGGATAATGTAAGGTGTTGTCAGTAGGAAATAGGTGTTAGAAACCCTCCTGGATAATAGTACGGTCCCCTAGTTAGTAACACATTGTACCAGTGTCCTTTTTGCTATACTAATGTCCCTATATAATAGAGACAGTGAAATCTTGGGTGGACCTTAACCTAGTTTTGAAAAGTTTTTGCATGTATGATTGAATGTTGGATCATTCTCTATTCCCTATTATGATTGATTTCAATGTGAAACCCTAAGCCTTTGTGTTTATTAGGATTTAAGGATCACAAGTATAAAAAGAGTCGAATTAGGAGGGTAGTTTGGATGTGACCTCAACAACCCATGTGTTGAGCATTTCCTACATACCAATACCTCAAAAGAGAATGAATCTTGATCTAGTTCTCCTAATATAAGTGCTGGTATAAGTGCATGTGAATGTTAGTTTGAGTGATTACAGTGTGACTTGAGATAGGAAATCTAAGTAATCTAAGATTTGGGCTATTGTATATGGGTGTATGTATAAGTAGGGTAGAATAGGGATTAATAATCTTGATTTATATAGCTATTTAAGTTTTTTTATGATTATTTTCATCTAATTTCCATCTAGGGGATAAATGAATGAAAGTGGTCTATATATAGTGTTTTATCACTTTTTAGGACATGACATGGGTCTAGGTCAACCCTAGGGTGATTTAAAAATTATAAATATATTCATTGGGGGTGAAAAGAGCAAGGGGAAATTAACACTACCCATTTTCTAATAGTGTAGTGTGTTACTATCCAAATAGATGCACAATGTCCAAGTGGTAGGAACGGGTGAAAAAGGGACTTGGGTGCCTAAGTGAAGGCTCAATGATACTTTTGGTATATCTAGGAATTGTTTAGACTTAAACAAAAGATGGAAAGTGATTAAGAAAGGGCCTAAGATAGGTCTAGGGCTAGGCTAAGGATAAGGTGGTCTCAAGTGACACTCATTTCACTAAAATAAAATTTTAGATGACTACATTCCCCCCTTTATTATAGGAATGCAACAAAGTGAAATGACTAGGATACAGGAAAATGAGACATACCTAGACTTAACTATGTAGTGAAACCCATTAATCTAGGTCTAATTATGTAAAGTGTGATCTATTTCATGTCCTACAAATGAAAAATGAATGAATTAGTACTTAATACATATCAAAAGCAAAGATAAAATTGAGTAAAGAGATGAGAGAAAGAAGGAATAAATATACTCATTGGGTATGCAAGCTAATGATAAAACCTAGTGACATCATATGTGTGCATGTATATGGTGATCAAATAGTGAATAGATTGGACTATGCTAATGGAATGATAAATTCTCATGTGTGGGTGGCTTAATAACTCAAGTTGGCCTTGACTCCATCATTGCCCACCCATTCTTGGTGGATCAGACTTTATGAGTAACTTAGATTGGATTGACAAGTTATCCAACCTTCTTATGTAGCTAGATAAAAAACTCAAGTACGATATTAATCCATAATTTCCTACCCCTGTGTATTAGATTCATATAAAACTAAAACTATGTAATGTAATTGAAACTGTGTGATGTAGCTAAAACTATGTAGGATGGATCTCAAGCCACTAAGAAACACTTAAATGTAAAATATTTCACAGGTCACTTGGGAACTCTAAAATTTAAAATGGCTCAGTGGCCACTCAGGAATTCTAATTGATATAGATGGGATGAAGCATAAATATAGTTTAAACCTAGTGAAAATGGTGTCTAGAGTAGTAATGTGGATAATGACATAGAGATGCCATTCCATTTGAGAGTATTGGTGCCAAACTGAACATATGGGAATAATGTTTCACACACATGCCCCCAAATTTGATATTTATGAATATGGATTTTGGAATAAGTCATAATAATCTATTTTTGAGTGTATGAAACAAAAATGGGAGTGATCATGCCATGCATGATGCCCCAAATCTTAGCAAACATGTGTAGTCTATGTAAAAATTGAGTATATACTACACCTATCTAATAATTTATGATTGAGACTTTACAAATATAAATTGTAACTATTGTACCTTTTTAATGATTCTAAAATTCTTTATTTCTAGGGTTAATAGATAGTAGAATGGTTCCTTGGTCAATAGTGCATTGCACTAGTGTCCTCTATACCACACTATTGACCAAATGTGTTGTTTTTATGCAAAAGTAAGAGTGATTTATATGTGATTATTTTTCATTGTGTTTTCCTAAGTCTGGGCTCTGTATTCTATGTATAGGTGATAAAAAATGTGTTCTAATTGTACTAAAATGGCTTGATCTCTATGACAAACCCCTAAGAATGACCCCTCTTTTGATGGGAATTATTGAACCTCTATAATAAATATCCTCAAAATAAAATCTATGCATCATGTGTGTTAGACTAAAAATATATGATATCTATGTGATAAACCAATATAATGTGTACACATGACATTAGAATGTAAAATAGTCTAAGAAAAAGTTAGTAATGTATGATGTATGTTAGAGCTAGCATTCACCAGGTTTTCAAGAGAGATAAAAAAATGTAATCAGGAATATGAACATCAAATTTAGATATAATCTAAATAACCACCTAGCGAGATGGGGCATGATGTCTATCAAGGCACCCAAGGTGGAAAGGAAGATACATGAGGTCCATCATGGCATCACAACTAGATGTAAATGTAATAAGTAAGAGACAAGTGTCATGGCCATGATGCATACATGAAAACATACATAAAAACACATGAGACATGTAAAGTAGGCCAAGGGGCCATAATATAAGGGACATCAACACATGTCACTAAGTCTAATAAAGAGAAATGCATACAAAGACATGCTTAAAATTATACATATGTAAAGATCAAGAAAGGTTGGATTATATCCACATGAAAGGACATGTTCAAATGTCTATATACATAATCAATAAGCACACACAAGGACATGGGTATATGTCCAAAGCATACAAACAATGAAAATAATTGACTTAGAGTCATAAAATAATGGCATATTCAAATTCCGTCGAATAGATGTAGAAGCAAAGAGACATAATCAAATCTAAACTAGTGAATCTAGAAATGAAAGTATGTATAAACATGTGGTACAAATCCATATAAGAGAAAATATGTACATAATTTGAGTCTATATTAATGGTAGTCGATAAAATGGAATGTTATAACTTGGAAAAATAAAATATATATAGTATAATGTCCCCAATGGTTAAATGTATCAATATTGAATCTTTTTATTTGTATATGTTCACCCTATGAGTAAATAGTGGCAAAGATATATCTATGTGGAGTACCTAGGTCTTTTAATGTTCTATGAACATCAAATAGAACAAGTGAAGTGTGTATGATAAAAACTAATTAGACTAACATAGATAACATATGTAGTACCTAGAAAATAGAAGGAATATAGACATGGCAATGCATACAATCTACAATTTGTATTTTCTATGTAATATTTGATTTTTTTAAAACATATTATATATTTTTTTTAATTTTATAAGTATAAGTAATATACAAACAATATAAAAGTGAAACTATGTACAAATAGAGAAGAACATACTAACTTATGAGTCTCACAAGAGACTCACTATCAAGGTGTCTTATATCAAATAAAGGAAGAGTGACCATACATGTTATGCAAGGTGGTATATAAGATATGTGAATCATATGTACTAATTAATTTTTATCTAAAATTTCATATGGAATAGGGCTATGAATCTATGGAATTGACTGAATAAGCCTGTGAACTTTGGGGTTCTTAGGGACCCATCTAGGAGAAGATGATGTAATTGGCATTGGTGCTCTATATTGTAACAATAATCTAGATGGTAATGGGGTAGAGAGAGGCTCTATACAATTCAAAACATGTATATGAAATAGGGGTTTCACTAATAAACATTTCCATGGAAAATTATGTGTACATGGTAATGTTATAGGAATAGATCTCACTTACACTAGTGGCTCAACTAATATTGGAGGTGGGCTAATGGAAGTTATGTGTGGAGTTGTGACAAATGGATACTATGTAATTGGTTGTGGAACAGGTAAAGGATAATCATATGACCATCTGATTAACATATATATACTTAAGACATATATGTACAGTGGATGGAATGGATCGAAGCTACTATATCTAAGGCCTACCCAATAACATATCAAATATGCTGACACTAGGTACAAATAAGAATCGGATGGCCACATGTGCAGACCCAACCTTTAATGGAAGTGTGATATCCCTAATGGAGCTCTAAACATGGCCATTTAAACCATGAATAATTATGTTTATCTCATAAATATCATATTTGGAATAAACTAAGTGATGTAGAAGTGTAATAATACATATGTTAATACTTGACCCACTATAAACCATGAGACCCTGAATAGGATGATGATTAATGTAAGATCATATAAAGATTACATATAAATATGAGTCATCATTAACGATCTACTTTTATGAGAAACTGATTAGAGGTATATATGGTGCTATAATATAATACACACCAATGATATTATTTAGAGGGTATGTGTCCATCATATGAGTATGATAAGATGCAGATGGTGGATGTCCCTGATAAGTATAATAAACACCTAAAGGTCACATGGCCTCATTAGTCATATGATTTGGAAATGTATCAAAAATTATTTTTATTTATTTTTCTTCCATTGGTGGTACTCTAAGTGCCTCTATAGGAGTGCTCACATCAATGATATTAAAATTTATAAAATATTATATCTTATGTCATAAGCTGATGCATCTATTTATTGTATGGCCTGATGCCTTGTGATAATTGTAAAATTCATTGAAATCATAATTATTAGGAAGAGGCCTATTCATATCAACCTTTTTGATGGGAGTGAGATATTTGATGTTGTATTCTAAGAGCTAATGGAGAACACGTGTTGGTAATTCAGGAAGATTTGAGAAAGGTATCCTTGGAAGTGCTAATAAAACCATGTGAGGAGATGGATCTAAGTTTACATTAACCCCTATTTTTCTCATTATTCTTTTTAACTGGCCTCACCTTATAAGGGGGATTATTGGTATTAGTTGAATCTGATCTAGTTGTGTACTTTAATTTGCCTATGGAAAGAAGCTTGACTTCTAGGTCTTTCATTATATGGCATAGATTTGTGAATGATGATTTTTTTTGAATATTATATCTTCATGCAATGCTAATAATAAACTATTCTTGAATATGTCCTAGAGTGTTCTATCTATCATGGGGATAGTCATGTATGCAAATATAATTTTATACCATAGGACATATTTAGCTATTGGTTCATTAGATTTTTTCTTGAGTTGTGAAACTTGAGCATATGAAACCTTTTCACTGATGTTTATTGAAAAATGTTCCAAAAACATATCTACTAGTGGATTAAATGTTGTGATGGATTGATTAGGAAAACATATAACCATTATAATGCATAGTATTTTAAACTATAAGGGAATAACTTAGTTAGGAGCCAATCATTAGACACATAGTCCAAACATGATATGCAAAAAATGCATAGACGATGCTCTAGGTCACCCTTTCCATCATACATAGTAATATTTGGTGCCAAAAATCTTGAGGGCAAAGTATTTGTCACTATATGTTATGCCAAAGGTGTATGTAGGGGCATATGAGAGTCCAAGGCATAAGATGGTCTAGTAGTACCTTATTTAATATGTAAGAGTTTAGATTGAAGAGACTGGATATCTTACCTAAGGGATTGTATATAAAGAGGAGGGATGTGTACTAGTCATAAGAGGTGTTTCCAATGGTGAGAGTTAGATAGTTGTAGCAATTTGTTGAATAATCTTAGTTTCCCCAATAGTAGGTGTAACAATATTAGAATTTGTCAAGTTAGAGGATTGAATAGGTATTGTGTTCTTTATTTCTATTATAGCTTTAAAAATATGTGCATGATCATGGGGATCTTCCCAAAATCTATCTCTAAAAATTTGTAAGACCTCATCTCTATTATTTATTAGATTATCATGATGGAAGAGGGAGTGTGTCTATCCCATCTTATGCATCATTGATATCTTGATTGTATATCTCATGTTCTGATGTGTTATCATTAAAGTCCACATAATTAGGATGTGAAGATTAATTATGGGGTTATAAATAGTCCCTTATACATGGTATAAGATTTAATGGAATTAATATGGGTATGCTCAATAGAGAGACCACTAAGCATAACACTTCTTCTTAAAGGAAGAGATATAACATTTTTAGATGGAATATATTAAACAAAATGAAAAAAATAGGGATGATATAAAAAAATATGAAATATGAAAATCCTGACAAAACAAACGAAAATAGGAAAAATAAGGATACAAATCCTTAGAGCATATAGATCTTGGGTTTGGATGCTATTTGAAATAATTCAGGTTCACCAAATGATTTAAAAATTTAAGGGAGTTATGGAATGTAAAATCCTAGGTTATTAAAGTAATGGAAAAATAAATTAGTGAATAAATATAAAATATCAACAACCACTAATTTGTATAATAATTTAATTGTTTTCTTAGCCTATAAATAGTAATAAATTACAAAAGAGACACTTATCTATAAAATTGACTGAGATAGACAAGTGGAGGGCTAAAAATAAGTGCAAAGATAATGCAAAGTGCCATCAATAGGGAATAAGCATAAAAAAACCTCCTAGATAGTAGGGTAGTCCCTAGTTAATATTATACTACACTAGTTTCCTCTATGTCATGTTAATGTCCCTATGTAGTAGAGAAAGTGAACTCCTAGGTGTATTTTCTCCTAGTTCTAAGAATCATGTGCACATGTGACTGAATGATGGATCATTCTCTATTCCTTATTTTGACTAATTTCAATATGAAACACTAAGCCTCTATGTTTATTATGGTATTTGAGGAGCACAAGTAGAAAAAGAGTGGCATTAGTAGGGTAAGCTAGACATGACCTCAACACCCCATGTGTTGAGCATTGTCTATATACCAACACCTCAAAAGGTGATCAAGTTTGATTTAGTTCTCCCAATCTAAGTGCTAGGTAAAATATAAGTGAATTCTAGTATTAGTGTTGGTTTGAGTGCTTTGAGTGTGACTTGAGACTATAAATATGAGTAATCTAAGCTCTGGGTTACTTTAGATGGGTGTATGAAGAAGTAGGACAGAATAAGGATCAATGACCTTGATTTTCACAATTGTTTATAAGTTTATTTATGAATATTTTCATCTAATTTAATTCTAGGGGTTAAATGAATGAAATTGGTCTATATGTAGCATGTTGGTACTTATCGGGACATGAAATGGGTCTAGGCTGACCCTATGGTGCTTTGAGAAATGGAAAGATATCCATTGGGGTGAAAATATAAAGGGGACATTAGCACTTCCCCTTTTCCAATAACATAATGTACTATCATCCAAAGGGCCATGATAATGTCCAAGTGGTAGGAATGGGTGAAAAAAGGACCTGGTGCCTAAATGAAGGCTCATTGTTGCTTTTGGTATATCTAGGAATGGGTTGGACTTGTAAAAAAATTTAAAAGAAATAAAGATAGGTCCTTAGATATGTCTAAGGATAAGCTAAGGATAAGGTGGTCTCAAGTGACACTAATTTTAATAAAATGACATTTTAGATGACTACATATTTATGAAGATAATCAAAAAAATTGAAATAACATTTGCACACATTTTTTACCCAAGACCCACTTGCATGTATGTTCTTCTCTTAGCATCACAATGGTGGTGATACTTTAGAATTAGAGGAAAGTGCAAGTCTTATTTATTTTTATTTTATTAGGGGCTCTATCGACCATGGATTTCACCACCACATAATAGGCCCCCATCTATCGGTGAGGTATATAAATTGAGTTAGAGTTGACATTCTTGGCTAAGTGATGTTTTATTTTAAGCACACCGTGAAGTGAAAGTGTTTCATCTTCCAATATACAAGCCTTAGATAGAATGGCTCTAAGTTTGATTTTTCCAATTTCAACACATTAAAATATTATGGTTATGTTGGTAACATTAGGACATATCCATTTGTGTGCATCCATTAAATCATCTTCTTCCATGATTTTTGTCCTCACCATACTAAAAGGTATATATATGAATCCTATAGATATTATTGTTCAAAACTTAAGCCTAGGTGAACCATTTTTACTATCTAACTCATGGTGCATCAGTTATCAGTTAACACCGATAATTTACTTTTCATGCACCCTTGAAACAAGGCTTAGTGGGTCATGGGAATAGTAGGATCCTCCATTATTAGTGCCTTAAAATATTAGGTTACAACTAATGTGACAAACAATAAAGTGTCATAAAAATCTTGAGTTATTCAAGTCCGTTAGCCTAGTTTTTTTTATCCTTTTTATGCAATGCATGTGTGTTTAAATTAAGACTTGTTTGTTTACTCCCTTGTGAAAACCATATGCTAAAATTATTTAATCAAAACCAACAATATTTTGATTATTGAAACCAAGAAATCAAGTAATAATCTAAATCCTAAAAAATCACAAATTTTAGTCCTAAAGTCAAAAATCAACTTACCTTGTTATTAATCATTTCACTTTTTCTCATTTTGGTCTTTCACTTTCGTAGAGTCAAATATCTAGATTTTTACTTTTTTTTTAGTTAGTCATTCTCTTAGTAATGGTGTCTATCACAAGGCACATGGATATGTTGAACAATCCTAGGTTGAGGGAAGATCCTTTTAGAAATGAATCCTTTTAATTTAGTAGTGAAGAACATGAATAACATCACATTTAAACCCATAAAATCAAGGATAATGTTGAATATGAGGAACATATCCATAGAGATATATTACCCCCTTCTCAAATAATAGAGTATATTCTAGCCAACATGAATAAGGTCCTGCAACAAGCCTTAAGTCTAGGGTATAAACTTCCTCCTAATTTTGAAATCTAAAACATTCCATATTAACCTTCCACTAGTAAAATTATTATCCAAATTCAACCAAGTCTCCCCTCTACTATTTATAGCCTTGATCAAAACATCTCTCATTACACTAGGAAACAAAATCCCATTCTAGCAACCAACATTACTGAAACCCCAAAGCCACAAGTACTCCACATAAACCAACCTACCAATAACATTACCATGAATATTGGTCAATATATTCAAGATAATAAAAAACACAAATTTAATTCTTTGGTAGAACCATATGATGTTGTCTTTCAAAATTTAGTCACTGCAAACATGATTGTGTTGTCTAAAACCAAATACTTTGATGAAAATGTTCCAAAACTTAAGTGGTATATAGATAATTAATGTTGTTAATACCACATAATCCAAATTCATTCCACAAACCATTGTATGAGACTAAACCATTATATCCAATATTTTATTAATGAAGGGTCCATTACCATAGATCCAAGTGTATCCATGTCTAAAAATCATAGTTTTGAGGTATGCCAAAATGTCCTTCCTATACATAATCAAGCTAATCTACTTATAATTCAAGGTCATAACCTTCCACCATTTTTCAACTAACCCATTTTCAACCAATCCATAGTATATCAACCCACCTTTGGTCACCATGCCCTACTTTCCATTTTTCAATGAGCCTATCTTTTGGTCATCATGGCATACCTTCCATTTTTGATGAGCCTATCTTTGGCTACCATGACCTACCTTAAATTTTAAATGATCCCATATTTAGCCACCATGGCATACCTTTAATTTTTTATGAGCCTATATTTCACCACCATGGCCTACCTTCACTTTTTGATGAGCCTATCTTCAACCATTTAATCATCTTTGATAAACCCCTCATCCAATAACCCCTCACTGAAAAACCTATCTTTGACCAAAATCCTATCTTCATATAAGAGCCCATTCTATACGAAGATCCCATATTAGTCCAATCCTCCTCTAACCAACACAACCTATCACCCATTGACAAAACATCAAACTTATTATCACACGTTAAAACCCCAATCACCCCACACCATATACCTAAGTGACTGAGGTCCTTGCAAAAAAATCCATGAGAAATGAATTATTGAAACCATCCATTTTAAAGTAAAAAATGAACAACATGGCATCATTTATAAACCATTTTAAAATCAATGTAAATATGCTAATGATAATTTTGAATTTTCCAAAAAAACTTCATCCATAATTGAAAAAAGATCAATTGATAGTCCCTACAAGGATCATGCTACCACCAATCCTTTCATCAACATTAACAATACTTCCTCCCATATTATAAGTCAATATCCTACACCCATTTATTGGGACCAATAATTTTACCTACTGATAATTTCATTCCATGAAAATCAAATAATCATAGAATTTCTAGTTAGCCTCTGCCTATAAGAGCATCAAGAAATAACTGCATATTCTTAGGAACAAAAGTATTACTTAAGAAAAATGAATACTACAATCCAAATATAAAATTGACATCCCATATGTAAAACCTATCTGAGGAATTATGGGATAATCAAAACCCAAATTGCAATTCAAATCCAAATCAAAATCCATAAAATCAAAAATGCACCTCCCTTAGTGAAAACATCTTTGAGGCTCTATTGGACAATCTAATTTTGTATCCCAATCAAAAAAAAAAAGAATAATCCATTGGTAACATTTTTTTTAAGGCAACAATGGATGAAAAAATTAATCTACCCCTACATTAACATAGTTTCAAGATGGATCCCCATCACATATTGAAACACCATTCACCTAAAAGTGAATCCCCAAATCATCAAACTTGAAATTACTCCCAAGCTTACTAAAATTGAGATTATTGGTCCCAATAACCCTTTATATTGTGATACATATACATATCCCTAATATAATTACATTCCTTATAATATTTCATGCACTGAACACACCTTCCACTTCACCCTATTTGGTATCACCCTCTATTGTAGGGGCTATGATGACATCTTGGTAAATTTTAGAAGAAGACAAAAAATAAATAAAAGAAGTTACCTAAAGACATTTTCATAGCACATAATTGAAAGATAAATAGGGGTTATCATCATTCATCTCACAAAGTTCCATAATTGAGATGACAAAAAATAGAAAAATGTTAAGCATGGGATATACTGAGAGGGGTGGGGTGAATCAGTATATCATAAATCTTATAAACTTTCACTTAATCAAATTCCACTTAACCATAAATTCAAGATATGCACTAAAAATGAAATAATAAACACCACACAAGATAGAGAGAGACACCATATTTAACGTGGAAACCCAATGTGGGAAAAACCATGGAGAATAATCTCAAGTATATGAATGAGCACCAACTCAAACTAAAATATTTGCAAGCACCAACTTTTAGGAGCACCAAACCCTTTGCTGAGCACTAACCCATAGGAGCACCAACCGCTATTTTGAGTACCAACACAACAACTATTCATGAGTACCAACCCATAAAAGCACCAACCCCTTTGCTGAGCACCAACACAACAACTATTTGTGAGCACTAACCCATAAGAGCACCAGCCCCTTTACTGAGCACCAACACAATGACTATTCATGAGCACCAACCCCTTTTGTTTATACCACATGACTATCTCTCAATGTTCCTATCTCAACAAATGATAGTTCATTATAATATCTCTTTCCTCTCTCTCCTCTACTCTTCTAAGCTAGATATAATAATTACAAATCAAACTTTATCTCTCATATTGAAAATGGCTTCTCAAGCCTTTATTTATAGCTTTCGAAATGACCTTTGGCCTTCACCCTTTGTGATCCTTCAATCCTCATGGAAAATGGTGCCAAACTTGCATGAACCTTCATATCCTTGCATTTTAAAAGTCATATGGTGACCCTTCATAAGCAAAATCATCCTTTCCTATTTTGTCTTTATCTTGGTGACTTTTCGTATTCCTCAAAGTGTTCCTTCATGAGAAATTGTGCTCTTCCTCTTTTGTCTTCACTTGGTGACTCTTGGAATTCCCCAAGATGACTCTTCATGGGAAAATGTTCCCATTATTCTTTTGTCTTTACTCTGTGACTCTTTGACTTCTCCATGGGCCATCTTTTGACTTATATGTAACCAAAAATATATTCATTAATATTAAATAAATATTAACATACATTAGCCAAGATATAACTATTAAAAACATCATTAAATGTAATGGGGCCTTTATCACCACTAATGCTAGATCTTTGACATCAATGACAATATTCCCAACAAAAAATAAAATAAAAAGAGAAATAATTTATCCAAAAGTGAAAACCATTCTTATGTCAATTTGGGCAAGTATCGTGACAAAAACTAATTTCTAGTGCCATGCATAAAATAATTAGTTGTCTACAAGTACCCTACACTTTATGGCAAACCCATTCCATCTTTTTCATTGTAAATCATCCCTCTATCCTTACCCATCCTACATATATCCTTAACTATCCTTACCCATCCTTCACTATCATGTGCTTATCCTAAACCATCCTTAGTTATCCTTACCTATCAAAACCAATATTTATCCATTTAATCCCAAACCCATCCTTAACTATGCTTATCCATTTGATACCAAATCCATCGAAACCCATCCTTCTAAATCTAATATTTTCCATCATAGAACCATCCTTCTCATTTTGACTTTGATAAGGAAGTGGAAACATATTGAGATATGTTCTTAGAAACATCTTGGTGTATCCTTACAGTGCTAAATTGATGGCTAGACACTTATTTCTTATGTCACATATTCCTTGGAGTTATCAACATAATTCATATCCATTCTTATTCATCTATACTTCATCCTTAATATATCCATTCCATCCACTATCGATCCCTTCCTCAGTGTTAGAACATGTTTCTCTCTTTGATAGTATCCCTTGTATATACATATAAAAATATAAAAACATATAAAAAATTAAAAATTATCTAAAAAATACAAAAAAATGAAAAAAATCAAAATCTCTTGTACATGGATTACTTATCAAATGGTTCAACATTATCAAACATGTCAAATGCTAAAAGGTTATACTCTAGCCAAGGACATCCAAAAAGTCATTTTATTACTTGTTTGTATAATCATTTGCTTAATTTTTTGCTATTTAATTTCTTTTACATCATGCATATTTATTTATATACTTGATTTCATAGTTCATTATTCATTTCCTTGTATATTTTACTTACATGGTTTTCATTATGGTAAAGCGTCTCTTTTTATCTTGTCTTTATTATTGTTTCTTGTGTTTATTTAAATATATGCATTATAAAAAATGTCATTATGATATTCCATATATTTAAATTGTGTCTATTATTACATACATGTATAACACAATATTCATCATTGTTTTTCCATACCATCGGTGCATATTATCATACACAATACCAAAAAAGAAAGTTGCTAAAATCTTCTTGGTTATTAATTTTGGAAATATTTTTGAAACCCCAAAAAGAGAAAATAAATAAAATAAGATATAAAACCATCTCACATCCTCTAATGAAGCATCTGTGTGTCATCTTAGATAAATTCATCATGGTTTAATCCTAGAGGAGCCATGACATACTAAGAATACTGACCTACAAAGTGCTTAGATGTTATAGTCTATGTCATCTCTCCTACACATTTATAATGGACACTATGTTAATATTAAATGGCTACATATTAATCTAAAACAAAATTTATAACATTCATAATCCCATAAAAAATAACATCAACTTATTCAACCTCATCATTGTTATCTAACTAATATTTTAAACATGGTTGTATTTTTATTTTTGATACCTTTGTTTTGGTGTAAAAAAGAGCTCAAATAGAGTCCCAAGTTAAAATTTATACCTCTAGAAGATGGTCACTACAAGTGAAAAATGAATTCACCACTATGTTGAATTAATTCACCATTTACTAAAAAATCACCATTCTCTTTAACACATTCACCACAAATAATGCCAAATTTTCCATTTTAGAAATGATGAATTTATTTTCCTCTCTTTTTCTAATGCAAAAACAAAATTTATTGCACCACACATCTCATAATTGCCTCTATTTTCCATTCATAAATCAAATCCATGCTAATCTATCATGCCATCAATAATCATTAATCCATGCAATCAATTAACATTTTTGTTTTTTATTTCACATCAATTATCCCCAAAAATTTCTTAATCTTTTCATCTAATCTCCCATACTTATCGATTGGGACCAAAAACATTAAAATATACATCCTTTTTCCATTAATCTATCAATATATAAGTAAGTCAAAAAATCCAAGAACACAACTTTATAATGAGATATGTCATTCCCATAATCTACTCCTATGAACCTTGATTCATGAGGAGCCTCAAAACATGCAACTTATCTAGAGATATATTATTACCAATCCACTCCTTGAATATATCATTGCTTGGGGGAAATAAATCCATCATCGTATCTAATTAAAATGTGAAATAATTAACTTAAGTGGGTTGGTAACATCCATGGTAAATCTTACATTAGATCATCACTTTACATCTCTTCCCACATTGGGAGAACTATATCATTTGGAGGGCTATTCATATAATGTACGCAACACTTAGGTAATGGGGTATCTACGATCATTTCATCCACTATCATTCATATAAAACATTTCATCCAAAATTTTCCTCTCATCAACTAATAAATTTTTTATATCTCTTTATCAATGTTTTGAACTATCAGTTTTGTAAAATTTTATCACACATCAAACAATCTATATTTTTCATTTTTAGGCACAAAACTTGCCATCATTTGGATATATCATTCCCATATCCACTATAGTGAACCTTGATTCATGTAACACCATATAATCATACATTCTACAAATGGGAAATATTTTTTTCCAATATATTTCTCTAGTTTTTAATGGATAGGGAAAAATCATTTTATGCTAACTCTCTACAATGTTATGAGCATTTATATTGAGACAAGTATCTCCAATAATTGATGATACTTATTCCCTCCATTTCTCATCTTCACATTCATCATTTAGAGAATTCATATACATATTTTTCCCACATGAACACTTGAGGGGGAATCTCACTTTAATTTTCAATTACTTGGGGAAACATTTTCTCCATAATCATCGATGCTCTACTTTGTCTACTATTCTTCAAAATATTATTAATTCTTTACAACACCATTTAAAAGAGGACAAAATAGACACCTAAATTTCACCATTTAATGTCTAAATTCACTTTGAAACACTAACCCATCACCTTACCCAATTCAAATTCAAATTAACATCATTTTCATCCACTTTTCAAATAATTGATTAACTCATAATTAATTATAATCATTCACATTATCATTTCTCAAATAATAATTAAAAATATATATATTTTACAACTCATTTAGATATATTTCACATTTATCTCAATTTCTTGTTGACTCATCCAACCAATCCTTATACTTCGTCAACCACCTTATGAGTCATATTAGAACATTTCAACCTCTTAGATAACTTAACCAACTAACTTGACTCATTCTTGGTGAGTCACTCAACCACCTACCCTTTTTTATTAACACATGGAAATAGTTATCTTCATCATAAATGAGGACTCAAATCTAATAATCGAATAATTTAAGAAATTAAAATAATCCCCAACCATTCATCTTGTCTCTTGTAAACTTATAAATTTACATGTAATCCATCACTTTCAATCATCCACCTTCAAACTAAAAAATGAAAATAAATTTGCATTCTAAAATGCTAAAAAATTCTCTTTTTTTTGAAAAGTATTTGAGCATCCACATTTAACATTCAATAACAAATATCTATTTAATCATAATGGAGAAAGTGATGACTACTTCATGGTTGTAATTATTGGTTTGTTTATTGCTTTCTTTCATTTGTTGCTCTATCTTAGATTTAGGTTTTAGGTTATTTTAACTTTCATTATTTGATTTATTAGCTAGCCTGATCTAAATCTAATTCTTATACAATTTGGTTTTGAGATTTTTATACAACATAGAAATTCTGATCATCAGAATAATAATGTTTAGACTAAGAGATAATAAATTAGGTATAAAGAAATAGTGGGTGTGAGCCTTTTGGTAGTTGGCAAGTCTAGAAATGAAAAGTACAACCATGAAAGGTATTTTACAAGTGTACAAGACTAAGGTTATACATAAGCCATAATTTAGTATCTACAACTATATAATATTTTTTCATCCTATAGCCATACTATCTCATCTCTAGGGTAAAATTAGAGTAACTTCAAGAGTCTAACCACTTACTAGTGTAATACAAAAACAAAAATCAAAGGATTCCTATGTATAAAGAAAAAAATCCTAGGAATTTATAATATATTATGAGGCATATGGAAAAATAAATTATATGTATATTATTATCTAATGAATTTAGTATTAGAAAAGTACCATTCACACCATAGTTTAGGTAAAAATGAAGACTACTTTACCCAGAATGACAACTCCCACAAGTTTTAAAATTGTTAGATCAAAATTTAGAGAAAAAGTAAGAAAATAAAAAAAAATAAGTTGAAATTAAAATCAAAATAAAAATATTTATATATATATAAATCAAATAATATGAAACCCTAAGATAAACATTAGAAAATTAATGCTATAAAATGTATACATTCACCAATATATTTTACCCTATTTTTAATTTTACAATACTTATTTTATATTGATATGTGTAAAATTTGAGTGATGTCATAATGATAATTATATAAATTAATAAAAAACTCTAATTTTATAAATTGATAAATTTTTATAATTAGTTTTTTTGGAAAATAATAAGAAGATATGTGCTTGGATCACATTGGACTATTTCTTGATTGTTTTAGTTATATGAAAGTGCAAATTTGTAAAACATTGGAATATGCATGATAAAAATAAATAATATAATATGAAAATAATTTTGGACATGTCCATGCTCCCTAGAAAATATGTAGGCCAATTGTGTTCGATGACTATGGATTTATCCTAGTTCACAGTGAATTATAACTAGCAAGAAAAGACAAAAAAATAAGAAATTTGGTAGTTATAAACCATAAGTATAAGATGAAAATATTATTGGATGGGACCATGCTTATTGGACAACATCATAGGTCACTCATATATTTTAAATGAAAAAATATTCTTGTTGAATGTGATAAAAATATAACTATAGTGCATTTTATACCTCATTTATTAAGTAGCTGAGATGTCACGATTCTATTTGTGCCATGTGGAATTTATTATTTTACCTAATTTGTATTTGAAACACTAAAATTACCTTAAAATATTTAAACATGAAAAAAAAGAGGGGAGTGTAATGTGATGAGTCAACCCAAATAATCCTCTTGATGATTGACCACTACTTACATATCTAATACTCTAATGAGGGAAATCAAGCCCACCTAGTTATCACACCTAGAGTGATTGTGTAATTGTCATCCTTGAATATATGTATGTAGATATAAATATGGATTTGATAATTGAAAATGATATCTCTTGACTTGATTTTAAATTCTTTAGACTTATCTTTTGACTTCTCCTTGTGAATGGTCTTGAATTTGAGAAGAATATGGTAGATGTGCTCAATGTGTAATAGTGTGAAAGTGCTCTACAAATAGTTCCAAGATAAGAACCAAGCAGTAGTGATAATTAATGATGTTTTATGTGTATTCATATTAAAACCTAATGATGATTTCCTTTAGTTAACCTTATGAAATGTGTGATAAGACCCAAAACAATATTTTAAAATTTAAAAACTAGCCATTATTTTGTATGGGATGTGGCCACTCTAAGAGGATATGTTTGTGGTAGTGGAACTATCTACATATCACATACTTGTTCTAAAAAATTATGGAGTAGAGTCTTGAACTAGAGATAGTTTGAGGGTAGTATAAAATAGTCTGATAATTTATATTGAAAAGTTATCTATATTAGTGAAGGAAAATAAAAGGTCTAGCTTGCATATAGATAAATGGCCTATAATAAGGGTGAATCAGATTCATGTATTTGAGCACAAGTCATGTTGTTTAATATGTTTCAATAATTAGCATTGTCAAGTACTTGTGACCAGATTTAGGTATCAATTCTCCTCATAATTGGTATACATGAAATTCTTGGAATAAAATGTAATGAAAATAATAATAACCTAAACCTTGGACCCAATATTACCTATAACCAAAAGGATATTTCAATCAATACCATTGGTAAAAATGGTAGCCAAAACCATAAAATATTAATGGAAATAAAAAATCCCTCAATGTAAACAACCATGTAAGGTAAATCAGCCTTGTCAATAATAAAATGTTGGGTCCTAATAACAATAAAATATTGAACAATATTTACTAAAAATCAATCCTAATATCCCAATCCAACCTAACTTTTGAGAAAATTAAATACCTATGAAACTTTCACCAAACACTAATAAAAAATTGGCTCAACCAATTAAAATTTTGAAATGGTGAAATATGCAACCTATGTAATGTAATTATTTGAACTATAACTCATTTTAGAAAGAGGTTGAGAACCTCATGCCACCCATAATAATGAAGCTTCCTAAGGATGTTATCAAACACAAAAGTAACACACCAAAACCAATTCATGAATCAAAACCATCAATAATTCAAACTATTCAATAAGTCAAACTATGCCACCTAATCCTCCTTTTCTTGAACACCTAGATTATCAAAAGGAGGATCCTCATAAAAAATGGACTTTTAAAAAGAGTTGAAGAATATTTGTATTTGTATCCCTATGTTCCAATATATAAAGGATGAAACCATATACATAAAGTATGTTTGAGAACGATGTTTAAATAAGCCTAGTTAGAAAAGGAAAGATCCCCCAAAAGTCTAAGTAACTGACTATTTAATGAAATTTTGCTTGGGATTTTTTTTTCATTCCAAGTACTCTAACTTGATAGTCTTATTATAAATGTGTACATATATAGTATTATTATTAAAAAAACTCTTATTGAATTAAGATAAAATATTAATGTGATTACCTAATATAACATGAAATAAATTAATATTTAAGTCCTCTTATAAATCCCTACTATCATAAAAATGGTACATAGGTCCTTTACATAAATGGAAATGCAAATAACCTATTAATAAATTCTATCTCAGAGAAGATAAATCCTACTTACACTTTTGATTGTTGATATATTAGATAGTTAGGTTCATGGTCAAGATGGATCTGCTAGACCTAATCAAGGGATCTCTTACCATAATAACATCACTAGAAAGCCTTTAGTCAAGAGATACTATGCAATAAACCTAACTAAGTCCTATGTTTTCACATTAAAAAATTAAATGCAAAGTAAAGTAAAATCTAATCTAGTACACACCAAAGCTTATGAAAATAAGAGGGGGTAATAAACATAAAAATTAAACATGCATAGGAGAATTCTAATCAAGATATGTATAGGTAAAATCTTGATGCATGGAGAGAGTAATATATTAAAAATCCATTACTTATGATAATTTGTATTTCTAAAATAGAGGAGTAAAGTTAGAGATAATTACCTTGAAGATGAACCCGTTGAGACTCAATCTCTCCCTTAGACAAATGTAATTCACAAGAGGTGGTTGTGGTTTATAAGGATCACTATGATATGCCAAAACATCCAAGAATTTTCCACACGATAAGATTCTTCTCCAAATATAAACCCTAATAAATAAAACCTCAAGTAGAATGGTGGAAGAGTAGATTGTAAAAAAGTGTAAATGAATAATTAACTCCTTATCTCCTTAATAAATGGTGAAATGAATGTGTATATATAGTCAAATCTAACCTTAACCTTTTTTAAATTTTAGTTGATAGGGTTGGTCCAATCAACTCCATATAATTATTTGGTAAAAATAAATTAGGTCTCAGTCTAGGTCAGCTAGAGCCAACCTAAACCCATAACATGATTTTAACAATTTGAATACAGGTTAGCCTAGGATGACATTGTAATGTAAACTATCAAAAATGGTTTTTAACTTAAGAAGGTGGTGAAATTCTTGGAGGAGTGTGAAATAGAGTAGACAATGCTTAGGTAAGTATACAAGATAAGGTTAGATTGATAGCAAGTGGTGGTATAGGGGACAACAGTCCTGTGAAGCACCAATGGTCTGCTCACTCCTTTCTTGGTGCACCCTTTAAGGCATGCAGTTAAAGAGATTGAGAATAGATGGGATCATGAAAGATAAAAATAATTAATAATTGATAAATTTTTAAAATATTATATGTATACATATGCTCCACTCAAATCTCATCATGTGTCACTCATGTGTAATAGGTGATGGTCCTTCTAGAAGATAAAATAACAACACACAATGCTAAAGTTGAATAAATTACATTATTTCATAGCATAAAATAATGGAAAGTAAATGAATAAAAGGGAAATAAATGAAAATAAAATTAGTGTATGTATAACTTGACTTAGCTTTATCACTAGATGGTTGTCTATTATATTTTTAGTTTTGATCATGGATGGCGTAGAGACTACTTTGGACAAACCCAAGGATATAAAACTAAAGATAAAAAATAAATAAATGAAGGAAAGCCATGATAACTAATGTGGTATAGGCATGATATTATAAATTTTTTAATATGGGGTGACAAATGTTAAGTTATGACCAAATGACCAAGTCAAAAATTAGAATAAATCGGGCAACCAAAAATCTAAGTCTACTAAATGACTGAAAAACTCAAACAATTAAACCTTAAGTAAGAAAGACAAATAAACAAAGTCAAAAAAAGGTAATCAAACATCAATGTTAAAGTAATAAAAATAATTAATTAAATAAATATGGGCTAGTAATGGTAAAATAACATTGATGAGTCATTAATAACAATCCTTACTCAATCATCAATGGAAAAAGTGCATAAAAGGGAAACAACATTGGTGAGTGAGAAGTAACAAGCCAACCTTACTCAAAAATGAAAAAAGTACATGAAAGTATAAATAGATGTAGTTATCCAAAAAAAAAGGGCACAATAATGAAAAATATTAAAAAAATAAAGAAAATCTTATACATGTAAAGCAATGGTGCAAAGAAAATAATCTAGAGTCACTCAAACATACCGTGTTATTTTAAGGATAGATAAAACTAAAATAAAGTAGTGCTAGTATGTTTTAATATGTGAAGAAGGGGGAATAAAAAAGGGGGAAAATAGATGTAGAAACAAACATGCCTATCAATGGGGAAATGAAATGGGTGGAGGGGAAAATGAAGGAAAAGACAAGATAGAGAAACTCTTTATCGAAGTCAAGACATTTAAATTAGGTTTATCACAATAAGATGAATTTTGGCATTAAGGACTCTGAAGAAATTTTCCTAACCACTCAAATATTGGGTCACCAAATAAAGTATCAATGTCATCCCATGAAGGATATATTCAGGAAAACTACAGTGAATGCAAATTATATATAGGTCAAGATTTTAAGATAGTCATTAAAAAAAATGGTCAATGTATGTGAAAACTGACAAAACACAATCACTACTTACTACAACAAGGCTACTAGTCACTTGGACATTGATTATGAATGGTTTTTTTTTTTAAACTTGGAGATACTGAATTTATCCTAACTCTTTCTTAAAAATTGGATTACCACACTTCACACTCACACAATTAATCTAAAAGGGTAAGGTCTCCCATCGTGGTTGCCAAAATGTAGCAAGATTTTGAGAAAATATGAATTAAAATAAATAATTCACACCCATAAATTAGACTACCTATTAGGAAGGAATATGAAAATAAATTATAATGATAGAATAAATCTTACTAATCCTTTCTTCAACTACCCTTCTTCCAGGATGTTCAAATGGATCATTAATTGCATGTAGACTCTAATTTTGACATTATGATGGCATGATTATGGATTTTTAATGATAGATTGATGGAAATGCATTTCATATGAATTTATCCATTTGTTTCCATAGAGGAGGAGTGAATTTAAATATATTTTGGAGGGAGAGATCAATAGTAGAGATTTGAAGTTAGATGAAGGAGATCAATGAATGAGAATTAAAAAGAATTTAAAATTCCTTGGAAGCCTCTATATTAAGAGGTTTCTAGAGAGGAGGGGTGAGAATATAGAAGGTTCTAGATTGAGAGGGTTATATAATCCTTCTTATAATTAATTATTATTAAACATGGGATTATATGGGGATTAGGTGAGTGATTAGGTAATAGGGATGTAGGATAGCCTTGGCATAGGTTAGTAGGTGGGCCATTGGGAATTTAAAATTCACAAATAATAGGTAAATGGGATTAGGATGGGATAATGGGGCTTTAGGATAAATTAATGATGAATTCAAAATGAATAAGGTTAGTATATGAAGAATAATAAAAGGGGGATATTAGATAAATATCTAAAAGGAGTGATTTTAGGATGAGATTAAATGAAATAAGTGAAATTAATGTTGACTAATAGAAATATTAGTGATAATAATGCAAGCGAGCAAATTTAGATGCATACATTTTTCTCCTCTTTGAAATGGAATTGTAAGTTGATTAAAATGGAAGGAGTAATGGTCTTTCAAATAAAAACCATGTCATGGATTAATGTTAGTATGATGTTAGGGAATATGATGACCTCTCTGGAGGACATGTGTAGAAGAATGAGATAGATGGCCACTTGAAATAAGAAGAGAGGGGTGGGATGTGATGGATAGATAAGGGGATGGGATGGTAGATGTGAGATAGATGAAGAAGATAAATTCAACTTGAGAAATGAGCTATAAATTGATGATGCCCCTAGTAAAGATACATGAACAAGGAGTAAAGATGATGGGGGTCATAGTTGTCAACACATCCAAAGCAGGAAGCAACCATAACATGATGATTGGATAAAAATGACAAAAGATTTAGACATATACAAAGCAAGGATGCATGCAAGGGAGAATTTTTGGCCAAGATAAGACTGATTTGATAAGATTAATGATGGGTGTAGATCAAGGCTAAATTGATCAATATAATGTAGGTGATGATAGAGAAAAAATGAAATGATCAAGTGACCAAAATAATTGGGATGATGATGACCATGATGATGATGAGGAAGGAAGAGATATAGTGACCAATCTATCCTTGAGCACTAAAAAGTGGCCAAGTGTTGCCTACATAGTCTAAAAATACCTTAGGCCAATGTAGTTATGACTTGGGGATAAATGATAAATGATAGAGGAGATGATAATGATGATGATGATGATGATGATGATGATGATGATTAGTGATTAAAGGATGATGTTATTGAATAGAGGATATGACCTAGATGATGAGATGAGGATTAACGATTAGATGTTAGTTGAATGGGTTGCAAGGATTGGATTAGTGATGAGAATAAGGATGATTGGATAGATGATGAGGTGTAGGTGATAAAACCTTCACAAATTTCATAAATATCATCATAGTCTAGGAAATTAAATAGATATATAACTTGGTAGTACTCCCCATGATATAAGTACGACCAAGAAGACATTATGCCAAGGTGCATGGGTAAATAATGAACTATGCATCATTAAGGGAACTTATAAACATTATGATAGATTTTATGACCTCATAACATCCTCATTAATTTCATAATAGACAAAAATAAACATGATGTAAACAAAATAGGACAAACAAAATATATACATGATGCAAACAAGTCAAACAATATAGAGCACACACAAGTAACACACATAAATATATACATCACAATGCCTTGTCTAATTATGTGATGAGTGATTGGGTGATTGGCTAAATAATAATGATCATGATGTGATTTTAGAATTAGGATAAACTTGTATTTGGATAAGATGATCATGATTATGATTAGGAATTGGATAAAGAGAGTGTAAAAATGATGAGGTGTGATGATTGGGGATGAGGTTTTAGGATGCTAGTTAAATCTAGAAATCAAACCTAATAGTGGTCAAAGAAGGATGGTTCTAGAAAAGTGATGACAAAGGATTACCAACAAGAAAGGCCCTACAAGAGTCTAATCTACCAAGGAGACTAGGAGACGATGGGATTAAATACCTATCATACTAACAAAGAAATGATTCGATGGGTGTTATATATGAAGAGGAAATGATAATAAAGTGATGGGATGAAGTAACTTCCATATTATAAAAATGGGAATTTGATGGGTGATAGGTATGTGAAAGCACTAATAGGAAGTGATGGGTGCTAGATTGAATTCGGTGACAAGGTAATGTGTATTAATAATATCTATTCAGGAAGATGATGTAGAGATGGAGAGATGGGTGACCATTAAAATTGGGGTTCAAGACCAAATGGTGCATCCAAATATGGGAATGGGAATGTATGAGATGGATATCAGATGTGATGAAAAATGAATGATATGGAGATGGATGTGACTAGGGGATTAGGCATAAGACATGATGGACTAATTTTTGAATTTTTCAAATTTTATGATTTTTAGGATTTTTAAAATATTTCATTTTTTAGGGATTTTTTGGAATAGGTATATACAATATACAATTGGTATTACTAGAAAAGGGAATAATGATCCTAACAACTAGGACAAAGATGGATGGAATGATGGATGAGTGACAAGAGGATTAGGGTGAGGCAAGAAATAGGATGAGGACCAGGGAAGAAGGGACTATGGATTTCCAATGACCAAATCATGAAGGAATCAGATGATTTAGTTGTCAATGTCCATTAAAGGATATTTATCTCAAAACATTTCTCAAGACACCTTCCTTATCCTTATAAAGGAAGAGGTAGAGTAGGATATGATGGGTAGGGAGAATGGTCTAAAGGATGACATGGATACATTTGGGTTTGATGGATAAGATTTATGGATTGTGCTCCCAAGTGTTGAGGTATAATGTAAACAATTTATTATTTTACCATGACGTTAAAAAATAGTTTTCATAATGGTACTTGCCCAAGGCACTAGAGGAATAGTTTTCACCATTTCAAAAATGATTTTTTTATTTCATTTTTTTAAAATTTCATTGGGCATATAGATTTATTATATGTGAGTACAAGATGTAGTAATGTTGACACTAGTTAAATTTTTAACCAACACCTATTCTGGAGAAAGATTATGCTAAGAATGTGTCACTACTACTAGATGTATCAATGTCTGGTGGCCTTTATCCATTGTTGATTTAATGTCCTTAAAATTTTTAACTAGGTGTCTCTATAACCCCTATGAGGGATAATAATGCCTAAATATTTGGGATATAGACTGGATGGGAGTATGTCATGATTGTGATGATGGGGAATGGGTTGTAAATGAGGGATATGATCATGATGGATGATATGATGAGATGAGAAGTATAAATGGGGTTTAATAGTTATATACATAATTAGATATGGTGAATGGGATTCATTAGATTGATGTCATGATATTAGGGGATCCAAGACCTTTTGATTTACTAATTCTTTGATCCAAACATTGAGAGGATGGTCAACCATATGATTATTACTTTTGCCTTTATTTTGATTTGCTAATTGGATTTGAATTTGATGGTCTCTTGGTGCTAGATTATGGGCTTCACCAGAGGAGATTGATTTTTAAATGGATAACTAATTATTATTTTGATGTTGACATTCCCATAGTGCCTAATTTTTGGCTTTACTAGGCTAAGACATTTTTTGGTTAGGTTGATAATTTGACTTTTCTTGACTTTGAATTATGGGTTCAAAGATGATTTGAGTTTGATTTATGAGTTTTGGGAGATGATCTTATATTTTTGTATTTGGGGCACATGATTTTGAATGTAGATGGGAATTTAATGATGCATATTCCTATCCATTCTCTTCATGGAATGGGATATAGGGATTATGGAGGTAAGGTGGATGATTAATGTTATGTGGTGGATTAAGGGGATAATGGGTAGCATGGTCTTCATAGAGGTCATTAAGAACCCTAGCCTCAATGTTATAGAAAGTGTCCTCAAGAATATTAGAAGGATAACTAAGACCTATTGAAAGAAATATATTTGAAGTAGGATCAAATCCGCTCTAAATCTCTATGATAAATAGAGATGATAAAAACTTAGTTATGATCTCATCACCTTGATTGGGATCAAAATATATTCTTGGTGACTAGTTATCATCCAAGTTGAAAATATATTCAAAAGAGAAGGCATGATCATCATCTATTATAATATCTATGAGGGATGATGTTTCTAATGCATAATTTGATTCAGATGATGGGGCTGAGCATGACTTAGATGTAGACAAAATTTGTGTTGACTCTGATGTATAAGACATAATGCTACTAGAGTGATTATCCATGATTGACATTTCAACATGGGGTTTTTTATGTGATGGGTGAGATGAAGATAATGGAGGAAAAATGAACTAAGCAAAGATAGGCCCATGAAAATAATTAGGAGGACTGGGTGTATGAAAAATAGACGTATTTTTGATGGAGGACTAGTTGATGATGAGGGGATCATTGAAGAGGGATATTATGTCTTGACCTTGGCTTACAAGGGTAAGGTCATGATCATGATAGGAAATGGTATCTTGACATTCCTCTTATTATTCACCTATGGATGTAGATTCATTTGATTCATCTTTAATTATCATGTCACCATAGTTGATGAGGTCTTAGACATAGTCTTGGAAATTATGATATTATTTAATGGCATGCCCCTAGGTTTGGTGATATACATAGTATTTATTATCTTTATACTAGGAGGACTTAAGTTTTGTGGGTTCAAGATGTCATATGGGTGGATAGACCATAATGTTTGTGATGACTAGTTGTTGGAAGAGGTATTCCAAATACATATGAAGGGGATTATAAGGACCCACTTTACTATGTGATTTATATGTAGAAGCATTAGAATTTTGATCAGATGGTTGTTGATGTGACTAGGTGGATGAAATAATAGTAGATAAGGTAGCCACTATTGGATTCCTTTTGCTAGTAAAGGAATGGGTAGAGGACTAACTATGACTAGTGGATGGGGGATTAGGAGACTTACCTAGATGAGTTTGCATTAGAGGTGAAATGAGTTGAAGGGGGTTAACACCTTTGGGAATTGAGATATCCATTGTAAGGAATTGTAAGAGGATCTTATCATTGTTGGAATCTAAATGTTGGTCTATGAAAGTGGGGTTGAGATTTATGGTGGTGAGGGATAAAGGATCAGGGAATTGTTAGGCTAAAGTGATGATTTTGGAAGGATATGATAGGGATGTCATGTTATTGGGGAATGAGGTTAACAAACTTGAATTTCATTTACTAGTAGGAATGAGGGAGTGGTGATGGATTATGATTGGTAGATGGAATATTTGACTATGGATAGGTATGAAATCATGCTAAGGGTGTTTGGATAGGGCTAGTGGATGGTAGAAGGGAATGGGATGAGGATAAAATTTGATGGTGGACTTGTTTAGGAGGTGAATTTAGACTTATGGGATCAAAATCATTAGGAAAGTGAGAACCCATATTCCATATCCAAAATAATAATTCATCTTTATTTTCTATAATATATTGATTGATGAGGGTGACCACATCAAGGAATATTGATACTAATTTTGATAGGTTAAGGTGTTGTGAATGGGGTGTTGGTTTGGGGTGAATGGGATCAAGGTCAGAAGGTAAGTAAGCACCCATTTCTAGTGCTCCAAAAAGGACTTAATCCCTATTGGCCAAGATGTATTATTTTATGATAACTAGGTCCAAATCCATGAGGATGAAGGATATATGATGAAGGGGGTTAGTGGTGTAGACTAAGTATTAAGGATGATTTATTGAACAAAGTAGGTCCTTAAGGACTAAGCTAGTATGATTAGGTCACGATGGATGAATGGATTAAAGACTAGGATTAGATTTTAGGCTAATAGTGAAATAGCTACTAACAACATATCAACAATGTCTAATTATCAATCTAGAAAAAGGATCAGGGATTTGATGGGTACCTAGATTCAAACTAGAAAAATAATGGTATGATGGGTTCTAGTTATGAATAGGAAAGATGATTAGACTAGATATGATTAGATTGATTATTGATGGGTTTACTATATTGATACTAACAAAAGTGATAAGATGCTAGTAAAATACCAACTAGATATGAGATTTGACCAAATGATGAATGATAGTGGACTAGGATGATAGGGATGGATAAGAGTAGATCAAATCCTTAGACTGATTTTCTCAACATAGGGATCAGGTATGATTATGTGATGAAATATAAAGGACAAGGATAAGTATGATGATAGGTGATAATAAAGTTAATTAGAGGTAATGTAAATGAAATGGGGATATATTAGACCCATATATGACTGAAAGAGCAAAATAGGATAGGATAGGATTAGTTTAGGCTAGATGGGTGATGAAGGCAAGGTCAAGACAAGTGATGAGGTTTAGACTTAGGATAGGATGTGGATGGTGAGAATAGATGTGATTAGGATAGGTAGGGGTATGATTAATGATGAGTGATATTAAGGTGTGACTAGAAGGATGATTAGGATGATGTGGATGATATGAGATAATATGAGAGATGTAAAAGGATGTACAAAAAGGCAATTATGTATAATGGGATAATGAGATAAGGATGTATAAGATGATGTGTGAAAATACCTATATAGGCATATAGGTTTGGGGTAAAACACTGACTTGGATTGAAAATAGCATGGGTTTCGCATAGAACACACCCAAGTAAGTAGACCATAACCCTATGATTAGTAAATTTAAGGGTGTTTAACTTGATGCTTGCACCATTAAATGGCTTTGTGGGTGAGGAAGTTGGATGGTGACCCATTATGTAATCTCTTGAACCCTCTTGGCCCCATTTGCACATTATAGCCATTTAGGAGTTAATATTGACTCTGGTAGTAGTACACCTATTATGGCTGAAGGCTCCTAATCTAGTTTACACAAGGGTTCTAGGTGCATCCCATTAAATACATGAAGCTATAATGGGGCCCAAATCCATATAGGATGTTGTCTAACCAACATATATATTAGAGATTAACTACCCCTCACTTCATGGAACACTTTATGGGTAATTACACTTAGGCACCTAATGACAACTCTCCTAATTTTTATACTCTATCAAAACATAGAGTTTGGTCTAGTGCATGGTGATGAAATCCATGTCACCGACCCCTAATTAATAAGCCCATGCATGAGGATGAATTCCACATCACATGTTTCTTAGACTCAAAATGGATTATAAATAGGCCCAACATGATTAATTTACTGATTAATTATCCTATGTGAGGAATGCCCAAATATATAAAATCAAAAAACAAGAAAATATATACAAGCAATGAAAACTAAAGTGTTTATAACAAACCCCCCTCCTACAAACAAAAAGGTTTGGAATATGAAATAAGATGCCTTGATCTTGAGGGGGCCTACATATAAGGGTTAGTAGTTTTAGCTTTAAAAAATCAGACCTGCAAGCACACATCAAATGTGTTAACAAGTAAAATCAAATAAATGATTTAAAAATTATATTTTTATCTGACTCTAAAAATGGTCAACCTACAAAACATGAGATTAACAATTTCAATTGATTTTAATCTTTGGCCAATTATTCTATAGAGAAATACAATCTAACCTATAATGAGAAAGTGTTAGTGGTTTGAAAAAAGTTTATTCTATTGATATATGTGAATACCTAAATGTTAAAAATTCCACCCATGTTATTTAATTGTTATTATGATGTTACCAGATAACTACAACAAATTAGTATGACAAAATCATCCAACTATAAATAACATTGAAGGAACTAGTCAATAAATAAATAACTAAAAAGGTAATATCAAATTAAATATTAATGATATGATAACTTAATGATATCGAATGAAAATTTAAGACCTTTGACCATAAATACAATAACCACCTTCCATGACAATTTAATCAAATCATCATTAAAAATGATTTTTTTCAAGATGAGGTAAATGAGTGGTTGAAATATTTGAAAAGCATTATAATTAATTTTACTTTTGTCATTGACAAAATCTCATGAAATATTTGAAAAGAGGAATGATAACTAGCATTTATTCGTATGACTAGTTGAGATACCTAATAAGACCCTTAAATTAATGTAATCTGGGTGGTCAAAATATTTGAAAATGTTATGATTACTTTTTCCTTAACATGTCTAAAATCATATTTCAAAAATAATAATTTTCTTTAGATAAAACTATTGCTAGTGCCCTTGGTAGATAGATGAGAAGCACAAAAGACATGCGGCCCATGATATAGATGTCACTATAGGCTATTAGATATAGACCTCATCAGGATTTAAGCACTGGAGACTATTTCAATCAAAACCATAATACTACATCCATTGAAGAGAGTCTGTAGTTATTGAAAATGCATGCTATGAAAGGATAACCATCTATCTATCTTTACAACATGCTTAAAATGGATGCTATTATATATTTGATACATCCAAATGGAAAATGTGTTGAATGCCATGTATAACCTTATAATTAAAATAAACTTAAATCGAATCATGCCACTCAAAGAAATTAAAATTAGAACTTAAACATATTATATTAATAGGCTTATAGTTCTAACTTGATAAAATTAATTATAAAATGCCCCATGTACTAATGCTAAGTGTGTGGTCATATGGGTATAATTTGAAATGTTTTGAATACTAATCTAGAACCTTCCAAGGGTGGGCATATGGATAATATTGTATCTACTAAATTGCCACTTAGATCAGTGTACCCTTGCCATCATCCTCCAATGCATGGCACTAGAATTGTATGACAAAATAGTATAAACAATAATGATATTAGTGATTCTTCAATCTCAAAATATACAAATTATATGATGCCTTCACCTAGAATGTCCTAGTACTAGGCCTAAAGAGTAGAAACATATATGGTCTAAAAATCATAGAATTATAAGACATTTTGAGATAATATGGTTTTAAGAACTATAGAGATAATAGGGTATAATCTAGATGGTGTCATTAACTAGACTTTAAGGCTTCTTATAAGAAAGGCCTATGCAGATTAAAGAATAAGCCTACGTAAATTTACAATAAAGGAAAAACCAATAGATGGTGGGTAATGAATCAATAGATAACTCTTAGGGAGTGGATGAATATCACATATAGATCTACTTATGAAAACATGAATATCATAGATAATTAAAATATTTAAACATTAAAATATTTAAACTTTAAAATATTTTATTATTTATAAAAACAAAGATATGTAAGTATGAAAATAGTTGAAATATTATGAAGTATACATGATTTTCTTGATTTGTGCCATTGTTATTACCATAAGTTTGAAAAATAATACTAAAATCAAATGTAACAATAGAGAATGAAAATTATATAGAGGTCAAGATGTTAAGGGAGTCATTAAAAAAAGGGGTCAACGTATTGATAAAAAACCATCACTACTTACTACAACAAGGCCTCAAATCACCTGGAGACTAATTATGAATGAATTTTTTTTAAAAACTTGCAGCTACTGAATTTTCCTGACTCTTTCTTGCAAAATAGATTATCACACTTTGTGTTCACAATATTAGTCAAAAAGGGGAAAGCCTCCCATCATGGTCACCAAAATGTAGTAGGATTTTGTGCAAATATGAATTAAACTACATAATTCATACCCATAAATCAAACTACCTATTAGGAAGGATTATGGAAATAAATTAGAATGATAGAATAAATCTTACCAATCCTTGTTTTAACTAGCCTCCTTACAGGATGTTCAAAATGGATGGTTAATTATATTTAGACTCAGATTTTGACATTATGATGGCATGATTATGGATTGTGGATGCTAGATTCATGGACATGGATTTGATATGAATTTCTCCATTGGTTTCCCTGGAGGAGGAGTGGATTTAAGTAGATTTCAGAGGGAGAGATCAATGGTGGAGATTTTAATTTAGATGAAGGAGATCAATGGATGAGAATTAAAAGGAATTTAAAATTCTTTGGAAGCCTCTAGATTTGGAAGCTTTTAGAGAGGAGGTGTGAGAAAAGAGAAGGTTTTAGATTTAAAGGGTTCTAGAATCCTTCTTAGGGTTAATGATGATTAAACATGGTATTATATGCATATTAGGTGAGTGATTAGGGACTAAGGGTGTAGGAGAGCCTAGGCATAGGATAGTAGGTGGGCCATTGGGAATTTAAAATTCCCAAATAATAGGTAAATGGGATTAGGATGGGATAATGGGGATTTAGTATAAATTAATGATGAAGTGGGAATGAATAAGGTTAGTAGATGAATAATAATAGAAGGGGGATATTAGACAAATAGATAGTAAGGGGTGATTTTAGAATGGGATTATATGAGATAAGTAGACTTAATGTTGACTAATAGAAATATTAGTGAAAATAACGCATGAGAGAGAATCTAGATGCATACATTAAGGATAGATAAAACTAAATAAAGTAGTGCTATCATGTTTTAGGATGTGAATAAGGGGGAATAAAGAATGGGAAAAATATATTTAAAATCAAACTTACCTATCAAGGAGGAAATTAAATGGGTGGAGGGGAAAATGAAGGGAAAAGCAAGGTAGATAAACTCTTTATCAAGGTAGAGACACTTAAATTAGGTTTGTCTAAATAAGATGGATTTCAACATTAAGGACTCTGAAGAAATTTTCCTAACCACTCAAATATTGGGTCACCAAATAAAGTATGAGTATCATCCCATGATGGATATATGCATGACAATCAAAATGGACCTACCTTCCCACAATGCATTCCTCATTCCTCAAGACCCCTTATAGATCCCTCAATATAATGTGAAGATTAGGTACTTTAATGATAAAGTATGTAACACCATTAACATTTTTTTTAAAAATTATCCTAGACTAATCTACTATCATACCACACTCTAATGGACCTAGGCTTTATCATGAGGCCAACTTTGGAGTTTGAAATTAGATTGGAGATAGGAGACATGTTATGAATCATGTATTTTGGTGTGATTTGAATTTTGAGTTTTTATGTTACATTTTTATCATTACCTTTTATTTTAAATGATTTGGTTTTTAAAATTTTATGGATTTTTCAATTCCTCCTCCATACAGATTCAAATAACCAAACATGGGTGCTGAAAATGACTATCATTTGAAAACTTTGGACTTGGTTGCTAAGAAAGAGAACTTATATAGCATGGTGTCTAAGATCCTTGTTAATTAATGTGAAATATAAGTTTTATATTTAATTTTACCTTGTTTTATCCAAATTTTAATGAAAATTAAAGGAACATAAGAGGAATGAACATGAAATAATTTGAATTACTTCAAACCACAAAAAATGTTGAAAAAGGTGAAAAAGGGGTAAAATGATAGGAAAGTAAAATTTCTTATCATAATAATGTATGGAAGTGTAGGGAAACATTATAACATAGTTTTTTTTACAAGTTTTATCTATGAAATAAACAAAAACCAAAGTTGGAAATATGGAATCACAAACTTGTAACCATTTCTTAACATTCTAGAAAAGGACCACTTGGTAGAATAAAAAGGTGTTTTAAAATAAAATGGTGATTTTATGAGGAGATCCTAATACTATCCATGGTTTTAAATTTAAAATCATAAAATAAAAAGCCAAGAGGGTAAATAAAATGTGTAAAAACAAAATTAAAACAATGGTATTTGTGAGGAAGGCCTGGTCATATCCATGGTCTTATACTAAAACTCACAAAAGAGAAACCAAAGAGGGTGAAATAAACATTGGAATATGATAAAGAAATAAAATTAAATGAATTCATAAGGAAGATAAGGTACTATACGTAATTTTAAAATGTAACTCATAATAGTAAGAAACCAAAGGACCAAAACAAGGAACTAATGTTTGTGAGAGGAAAAACTAATACAAAAGGTGAGACCCATGTATAAATCCTATAAAAAGTTTTAGTAGGATAGAATATAAAAGTATGATAAAAAGATGAATTATCTAATCAAATTATTTATTTAATAATTGTGCATTATTAGAATCTTTGAAAATATGGCCTTCATTAGTTTGGAGGTGATAGGTGCTAGGACCAAGAATATATTTCACTTAAAAAGGGCCCCATCATTTTTGGGCATATTTTGATTCTTTATCATGGGTATATTCTAATTTAAGGACTAAATCACCAATATTAAAATTACATATTTTAACCTTTTTGTTATGTTGTTTGGCAATATGAGCCTTACATTGGTGATTATGTCATAGAGTGATTAGATAATGTTTATCGAGAAGATCAAGAGCATGAAGACAAGTTTCATGTAATTTATCATCAAGTATGATACTATGAAGAGATATACATAGATAGGGAAGCTCAAATTCTAATCAGAGGATGGACTCAGAACCATAAACTAACTAGAATGATGTTTTCATAGTGGTAGTGTGTATGTTAGTTTGATAGACCTAAAGTGTAGGATATAAATGAAGATGTGAATCCATGCAAGTTTCATGGATGGTATTTTGGAGGATTTTATTAGTGGCCTCATCTTGGCAATTACATTTTGGATGATAAGGTGTGAAAGATTTATGGGATATTTTAAATTTAGCACATAATTGCTTCACATCCTTATTTTTTAAATTTCCACCATTATAAAAAAGATAGTATGGGGAAATACAAAATGAAAAATGATTTTATTGAAGATGAAATTGGAAAATTATTTCTTGTGACATTTACGATAGGCATGGCTTCTACCCATTTGGTAAAATATTAAGTAGCCATGATGATAAAAACATGCCCATCCTATGATATAAGTAGTTTTCCTATGAGATCTAATCCCCAAATAGAAAATAGCAAGGACATTCCATAGTTTTGAGTTTAAATGGTGGTGAATGGATTAGATCATCATAAATTTGGAAAGGATTACACTTTTTAGTGAATTTGATATCATCATTTTCAAGATTAAGCCAAAAGTATCCCATACATAAGCATTTGTGTGTTGTACCATGTCTGCTATAGTGAGATATTACAACTTTTGGATTTGGTGATGAGATCTTCCACATAGGTTTCCAAAATTTTATGGATAATGGGTCATAGCCTACTAAGAGGTAGCTTGGGAATTTTTAAGGATGAATGGAATTATAATGTGGTAATAAGTGCCCTATTATGTAGTAAAAGTTGTCTTATGTTGGTCTTCAAGGGTGATATGGATCTGATTGTAGCCCAAAAAACCATCCATGAGGGACATCATTTCATATCCATCAATGAAATCAATGATGGCATATATAGAAGGTAATGAAAAGTTACCCTTAATACAATCAAGATTGAGATTACCAAAATTGATGAAAATTTGAATGACCATGGTGAATTTTTTGAAATGAGAACAATGTTAGAGACCAATTAAAAATAGTCCATGGGTTTAATAAATTGGGTATCTAAAAGTTTAATTTTTGTATGGCATAAGTTGGAAACTTTAGGGGGAAATTTCTATTATTTTTACTGAATGGGTTTGGCTTTGAGATATGTGATGACATTGTAAAACATGATATGAGGATCAATGGTAAGCATGTCCTCATTTTACCAAGGGAAATTCTCATTATATTTATAAAAAAATAAACTAAAGTTATCATGTTCAGTTGGTGTGAGTTTTCTAGAAACTATTATAGGTTTAGGGCATGAGGGGGTGCCATATTCAATTATTGTAGTTTATTCGATAAGAATATCATTCCCATATTGAAAATAATATGGCACATTAGGAAGAGAGTAAATGGTAATATTTTTAGGATCAATGCTAGCAATGAAGTTATTAAAATGAGGTACCTTTTGCATGAAATTCCCCAATTTATGATGTTGTCAAGGAAGTTGAGGTTCTTGGGCATGGAACAATTCAAGGATGGCTTCATCACTAGGTAATGTAAGTAAAGGTCCATAATATTCCACATCTAATTCAAGATCAATAATTTTTTTACCATGGTGGTCCTATTTAAAATATATCTAACATACATCTGTGGCCTTGGCATCGAGAGTGATCTCAAGGGTATGTGGAACTCTAGGAGAAGGTTGTTTAGATTCATTTGGTGTATCTTTAGCATTATTGATGAGAAGAGGATCAAGTAGAATAATTGGTGTGATATTAGGTATATAAGGTTCCCAAAGATTTGAATATGTGAGGGGTAAATTTTTTTTAACCACCCAAAGAGTATTGAGAAGTGGATAATTAACTGGGGTTACATGACCTTAAAGTTCTAACTTAAATCTATGGAAATGTTATGAACATAGTAGTTAAAAATAAATATTTGGGCTAGGTTTTCTAATAATGTTAAACATAAAAATATCTTAATTGAGCTTGGGCCATAATGCAGTTATCATCATAAGTTGAATAAATAATACATGATTTTGACTCAAAAGGAACTTCAAAAGGCAAGATGCCTAAATCAATAAATTTACATGGTGACATAATTAAAGGATCTTGAAATAATTTGGCCAATCTATTATCATTACACCTAAAATCATCTTCTATATAAGATGCTTCATGTGCATTACATGAGTAGAGAAAATAGTGATCTAATAAATAAGAGGGATGGTATGACAATGAGGTAATAAGGAAGGAGGTAGCTTGGTATTATTGAATGTATTTTACAAATTATTAGGCTCATCATCATCATAATTAATAAGAGTGATACATAAATTAGGATTCATATTGATATAATTTGGGTAAACGGGTGCTATTAATCTTTTGAATAGTGGGAATCTAATATTGAGATTTAAGGTTAGGAAGATGAATAATCCATGGGTTAAGATTAGCCTCATGTTGATACCATTTTCCATTATGAATGAAATTGATACATTAGCTTTTGAAAGAGGTGATAGCCCTCATGAGATGATTCCATGGGTGTCCTAGGAGTATATTATGAGATAATGGTAAATCAAGGAACATAAGATTAGTACATATAGTTTTGGGTACAATAGTAAGAGGGAGACAAATACAACCAAGAAACTTTTGATTGGTCCTGAAAAATTCATGACATATTAGGCAAGTTTACTGGAGATGGTATTTATTATATCTGAGTTATCAAATGAGCCAAAGAGATGCCACATTAATGCTTGGCCCTTTGTCTACTAATACTTTACAAATGAGGGTGGTATTAATGACTATTTTAATAAAGAGGGGTGGATAATTGGCTTGAAATAAGATTTCATCATTGGTCATGTCTTCTTCAAAGAACTCTATGGAAGGCTTAAAAGAATGACAAATGGATTCAATGGTATGAAATTATTTTGGTTAAGGCTCATGAGAAGATGGTTCCTCTTCTAACGGAGATGGTTCTTTGATTTCTTAGATTTTTTGCATGAGTAATTTATGATGCTAAGGAGATGTATGAACTAACACCATGAGAGGAATTTTTTAAGGCATAGATTTGAGTTCTTCTAAGAAGTTATAGTGAGTTTGGAAGAAGACAAATTAACACAAGGCTTGAAAGGTAAAATAGGCTTAGGAGGAATAAAAGTGGTTGTAGGTTTGGTGGGAGGAGGTGGTTCCTCATTGGTTTTTGAATATAAGTGATTATTAGTAGTATCTTCGAGAAGTTGTTCTTCTAAAGATAATTTCTTTGGTTTGGTGACAAGATCTTTATGGGTTGGTTTGCATTGATAATTAACCTTAGCTATGTTTATGTATTGGAAATTGGTGTAGTATTGATAATAATCAGCATCAATTACATAAATATCCTTATTTTCTTGTTGAGGGTTAGATGTAGAGAAAGATTTTAGATTATTAGAATAATAAATTTTTAAATCTCATTTCTTTTGAGAAGTAGTGATGCAATATTGATGATATATTTTTATCATAGCATCATGATTGAATGAATGTCCAATCATAAAATAAATGAAAATTTTTGTAATCCCTTGACATGTTTCATGGGAATGACCTATATCAGTGTAGAATCAACAAAATTTATTAGTATCATACCATTTAGTGGGATTATCAAGGTACATAAATGGTTTAGAGGGTGTTAAAAATTATTTAATTTGTTGCATGGTTAATGGCATATGAGAAAGTTAGGGATTATCTGATTTAACTACTCTTGGTTTGGGTTGAGGAAGATTTCTAGTTATCACATTGGTTGAATGTTAAAAATATCCCTTAATGATTTAGTGTTAGGTTCAAACTATTTCATCAAGAAGTATTTATGCTTATCTTGGTCAAGAATATCATTTAAAGTTTGGGGAGCAAAATTTTGAACCTTGTATTGAATTGAAGGTGTTAATGCCTATATAAATAGTTTTAATAAGTTTACATAAGTCATGTTGTGATCAACCTTGTGATCCAAATATTTCCATCATTTGATAAAATCATGAGTTGATTCAGTAGGGGATTGCTTAGCATTGAAGAAATGACTAAGGCAATTTTTAGGAAGATCATTATCTTAGAATTCTTTGACTAAGGGATTGACTAAATCCTCTAGTTGTCATATATAATTTTTGGGAAGTTGTTATACCATTCTAATACATCACCCATGAAGCTTTTAACTAAAAGTTTAGTAATGGTGAGGGTACTAGTTGGGATTAATTATTTATAAAGATTATCTAATGCCTTAAGAAAAGATGCAGAGTCTTTTATCCCATCATATTTAATAGTTGGAGATATATTACCAATATCAATAGAAATAATGAAAGTGGATAAAGGGTCATTTTGAATGTGTTGAAACATCTTATTATGCATGATAGGTTGGGGAATAACATTACCCATGACATTTATCAGAGATGGAAGAATAAAGTTTTTGATTATTTTTAGAGAGAAGAATGGGAGGTTAACTAGCCATATTGATCAAATGATGTAGTTTCAAAATTTGGGAGGTGTTAGATGTTTTCATGATGTTTATTTATTGCACTATTTATGCAATAATCTGAGTTATATTAATTGGTGGGTTAGTATTTGTAGGATGATTCTTTGAATTGGTATTAGGGGGAGGGCTTCTAGGTGGTCGATTCCTTGTGGGGTTATTAGATAGGCTTGCATAAATTTCTCCCACACTATGGTAAGATGATTGAATATGGGAATTGTCTTGATAAGTATGAAAAGGATTTGAACCACCAATCTCATATGTTGGAGTGATTTGAACCATATTTCAATCAAAGGATGAGGGAGGAGAAGAGATGATATAAAAATAAGGATCCTCTTGGGGAGTGAAAGTAGGAAGAAAAGACATCCCATATAGCGTCTAAATGGACTCAAGTTTTCCAAAAAGATTATGATAAGGGATTTCATGAAGCTTGAAGAAAGAATCAAAAATCACAAAACAAGAAGGAAAAATAGAGAGAGTTAACCAAACAAAGAACAATGTTGACTAAGAGGTACAAATTTGACTTGATCAACAGAGTATGTGAATAAAGTTCACAAAACAAGAAAAAAAATGACATAATCAATTTATTCAACTATGTGTTTCAAAGGATAAAATTGAAATAGGTTATAAAGATACGTAGTCATATGGTTGACATTATACTACAAATGATGAAACCAAATAGATAAGAAATATACATAGTCTGACGGGTTGGTTATGTACTTGAAAAGGGGAAAGGGATTAGGCTAATAAAATACATAATTGTGGGGAATGAATGTGTATTAAAGGTTAAAAAGATTGAAATTCTAGAAGAGACTATATAGATAGGAATGATAGATAGTGTTCTGAAAATAGAGAAATATTTTGTAAAATAATATCTAAGCAAATGAAATTAATCACATAAGCAATTGGATCAATGTGATTGATCCAATTGGAACACATAGCATAAACCTTGCACCAATGCTATCTACTGTAATTTTTGTAATTCAAAATATAATGATCAAAGATAAAGTATCAACTTGAAAGTAAATTCTAACTAATCGATCATTCATAAGTGTTATTAAGTTATAATTAAGTTTTAATATAATGTGATTGGAAGTTGGTTACAATAAGGAACTAGAAAGCAATTTAAGGATGGTTTCAGAAAGTTTAGGTACTAGCTTGTTATTAGGCCTTACTCCCTCACTTCATAATCTTATAGTGATAAGGGTGTCGAGTGATTTTCCAATATATACCATCAACCACATTATTTATACTTGGCCAGAAAACCATGTTAGCTTCCCCCTTGGTGATGAAATCCAAGTAGGTAGACCTTGGGAAGATAAATATTTAACATTTTTTTTATGTGTAAAGTGATTTTAAAGTGTGTGCAAAGGATAAAAATAGTCAGACTAAATAGGTAATTTGAAAAACCAGCTAATTAATCTATGTTTGTTATTATGAGCATGTAAGGAATTGACAAGAAAGGTGAATTAATTACTATTAAAAAGAGGTTAATTCCTAAATTATGAAGAGTGAAAAATTGGTTTAGGTGATATTATATTAAAAAAATGTAGAACAAATTTGACTGGGTTGATACTATTCTATAAAAGCAAGATCTAGAAGAACATAGTCAAACATGTCGAATATGCATTCTAAATAGAAGATAGGCTATAGAACTATTTTGAGTGAGTTTACCTAGTTGGTTGTAGGGTTGTAGTTTTAGATACTAAAAACTTGTGAAAAATAGTACTAAAAAATAAAAAACTAAAATGACAGATAAGGTAAGAATGAATCTTGGTGGACTTGAATATGTTTAGATTGAAATTTTTTATGTTGTGATGCTTAAATGTTGGTTCAAAAATTTTGATAATAGATTTGAAAGGATATACAAAGTTTGTAAAACCTATGTGCTATAAAATAAGTTATGAACCAATTTGACTGGATTGACTATGTTTGTAGACTTGTATGTTGAAAGAAGATAATTACGAACATAGTCAGCTCATTCAAATATGTATTCATATCTATAACTAAAGAAGAATATTATGCCAAGATAATTTATCTAGTCACTTGTATTTGGAGAAGACTTGCACAGACATAACAAAGTCATTTTGGAGCAACTGTGTGTTAAACCTACACAAAGACTATTAGAGCTATACCAAAAGGTTTGATATAGTATGAAAAAAATAAAAATAGATAATGGATAATGATAAATGAAAGTGTGAAAGAAAACCTAAAATAGTTTGATTCACTTCGGGTTCACCATAATGTATATAAATGAAAATGTAGCTAACCTATTAATAGATCCTAGCATGTAGAAGATAAATCCTACTTACACTTTGGATTGTTGATACATTATATATTTAGGTTCATGACCAAAATGGATGCACTAGACATAACCAAGGGATATATTACCATAATAACATCACTAGAGAGGGTTCCAAAGCCTCTAGTCAAGCAACACTATACAGTAACCCTAGTTAGGCCCTATGTTTACATATTCACAAAGTAAATGCAAATTAAATTAAATTCTAATCTAGTGATCACTAAAGCTTGTGGAAAAAAGTGGGAGTAATGAACATAAAAAGTAAACATGCATAGGATAATCCTAATTAATTTATGTATAGGTAAAACCCTGATGCATGGAAAGAATAATATACTCAAAATCCATTACTTATGCTACTTCTATCTACTAAAGTAAATGAGTAAAGTTAGAGATAGTTACCTTGAAGATGAACCCATCTAGACTCAATCTTTCCCTTGGTCAAATGTGCTTTGAAAGAGGTTGTTATGATTTTTAAGGATCACTAAGAACGGCCAAAACATCCAATACTTTTCCATAAGATAAGATTCTTCTCCAAGTATAAACCCTAAGCAATAACTCCTCAAATAGAATGGTGGAAGAGCAGATTGCAAAGAAGCACAAATGAATAATTAACTCCTTGTATCCTTAATAAATGGAGAAATTAATATGTATATATAGCTTAATCTAACCCTAAATCTTTCATAAAGTTTAGCTGATAGGGTTGGCCCAGTTGACTCTGTATCATTATTTGGTAAAAACAATTTAGGTTGTGGTCTAGGTTAATACTTTGAATACAGGGTTGACCCATACTAAAAGTGCTATGTAAACTATAAAAAAGGTTTTTAGGCTTAGGAAGGTGCTAAAGAAGGCAGTGAAATTCTTGGAGGAGTTTTCAAGAAAGGAGTTAAGGCTTAGGGAAGTGTATAAGAGAAGGTTGAATTGATAGTAAGTGGTGGTATAGGTAGCAAAAATCCTATGAAGCACCAATGATTTGCCCACCCCTTTCCCAGTGGACCCTTTAAGGCATAAAATCAAAGATATTGAGACTCGATGGGTTCTTGTAAGAGAGAAAACATCAATAATTGATCAAGTTTGAAAATATCTTGTGTATACAGGTCCACTATTAAACTTGAAAGGGTTATACAGGACCTTGTCATTTTGATCAATTCATGGAAATGCCTTGAAAAATATATGATAATACATCAGAAGGATAAGTTGGGAGGGCACCCTTATATTACATATATATTGGCTAGACATAAATGATGCATAAATTAATTTTATATTAGGCAACATGATCATTCCAAATGGGAGTAAGACTTAGAACCTAGTGTTTTACCTACTTGCCCAACCCTCACTTGATATAAAATAATATTTAAAGTTAGAAACTAAGGAAAATGACCAAGATACTATCAAACCTATTCTCACCATTAATAAAATAATGTCCTTATAATAACTAGATGAGGACATAGTCATATCCATTTTTTTACAAAATATATAAACTTCAAATCAATCGACAGAATAAATTTATTCAATACATTGATTTCCTACTTAGTAACATCTTATAAAATGAGGGTTATTTATATTATATTGGGGAAATCATTTCTTTCCATTAGCTAGTACTACATTAATTATAAATTATAAACTTAAATGATAACATATATTCCATGCCTTCACTTTCCAAATTATTGGCATCCTTACTAGATGACTTCTCAACATAAACAACCAATTAATCAACATTCAAAAGCAAAAATATACTTTTAAATGGGATTATCATGACATGAGGGGAATTCACTTAGATATATTCACCCATCACATATAAATTAAATGCAAGTACAAAATCATTTAAAAACAAAAAAAAAATAATGAACTTTACCAAAATAAAAAAATATTAAAATGGAATTACTAAAGCTTCTAGAGGGTGGGTTCATCTATCCCATTTATCATATTTAGTGCGTATCACCACTCATCATTTTTTCCTAAAAAAGGTGGTAAATGATGAAATTTTTTAGATTACAGAAATCAACACTACTACCCAAAATAAATACTTTCCTATACCATTCATTGATTTTATATTAAAACATTTTATGTGGACAAATAAAACAATTTCATTTATGGTTTTAGTAGTCATAATCAAACCAAAATATCACTTGGAGATTAAAAAAAACCACCTTCGCATGCCGATGGGGAAACTATGTATATAGTGTCCTTCCCTTAGGATTTTTTAATGATCCATATACATTCTAAAGAGTTATTTTAAGCATTATTTTTATTTTACCCATGACTATGTAGAAATATATATGGAAGATTTCATAGTATAATAAGATTCTTATGAACAATACACCAATTTAGAAAGTGTGCTTCATTGCTAAAAACATAAACTCTCATTGAGACATGATAAGTTTTACATGTTAATGATGGAATTAATTGTATTAAGCCACCATATGTCATCTAGAGCAATAAAGGTAGACCTAGCTAGAATTGAAGTTATCCTAAATTTTCTCACTCCTCAAAAATAATAATATGCTCGAAGTTTCCTATGCCATGTAGGTTATTACCAAAGATTCATTATTTTTTTAATAAAAAATGAATCCCATTATTTATTTTATTGTCTACATATTTTTTTATATGGATTAATGCATGATAGGAAGATTTAACCATTTTGAAGGACATCCTAGTATCAACACATGTCATATGTGGACTAGATTGAAAACTAACTTTCCATGTCCATAAAAATGCATCTAATAAAAAATTAGGGGTTGTTTATGGTCAAAAGGATGGATAGATAACCCACACCATTTAATAATGAACAAGAACATTTATACCATAGAATTCAACTATATATTAACTAAAAAAATTCCTTTTTATTGTGTATGATATAAATAAGTTTTCCATTATATTACTAGAATATAAGGTATATAATGAAAAAAAGTAATTAACGGTAGGATTATTAGATGGTTATTAATAGTTTAAGAATTAGATTTTACCATCCTATACATGTCTATAAAATATAATGTAGTTGGTAATTATCTTTCTCGTCTAGCAAGTGACAAAAATATCCCACAAGTGATGATATATTTCATGATGAACAACTCTTTCCAATTTTTGTGAAATCCCCTTAGTTTTTAGACTTAAATAACTAATTATTTATAGGAAAATATCCTCAACATTTATCACCAAATTACTGACATAAATTGGTGATCCATATTGGGACCTTTTCATGGATCTTTGGATATCTCTTTCATATTGGGCCTAACTTAGTCATGCATTGGTGTGTAAGAGAATATGAAGTGTTTGATATCATCAAAGCCTATCATGATTAACCTTGTGGGGGTAATTTTATATAAAAAATTATAACCACTAATATCCTTACCATAATGTACTACTAACCCACTTTTCACAAAGATACAAAAGAGTACACCTGCCAATGTGATAATTATCAAGGTATGGGGAAATCCATATGCTATAATGACACCCATTAAGATTAATATTGTTTTATAGCATTTTGATAAATGTTGGGATTTAATTTTTTACTTTTATAGACCCTCTTTCCAACCAAAAGGAGTATATCCTTGTTTTCACTGACTACTTAGCCAAATGGGTGGATGTGGAGGCAACAAAACATGAAAGAGATGAAAAAGTGGATGAGTTTTTATATTAGGAGATTTTAAAAATGTATGGTTTTATTTCAAAAATATTTAATGATTAAGGATAAATATTCATCATCATAATTCTACCCCATATGATCCACGATCGAATGTCCAAGTGGAAGTCACCAACTATGAATTAAAAGACATTCTAACCAAGACATGAGCCTTGCATTATTGGGATTAGGAATATCAACTTATAGAGTTATTTTTGGCATATAATACTACATGAAATACTATGATAGAGTTCATACCATATGATTTTCTCTATGTGAAGAATGTTTTTATTGCCATAGAGTTTTAAATTAAAACTCTATAGACTTATTTAGATCTTGGCCTCGACTTGTCTAATCCACAAAAATATAAAATAAATCAATTCAAATATTTTTATGAAATTTGTCATAAATATCTTCACCACACAAAGGTAATACAAAAATAAATAATCTAGTGGCATGATAATTACACCAAAATAAGGATATTATCAACCTAGATATTATGCCTTACTTTATGATACCAAATCAAATATCACAAAGGTATAATTCAAACATGATGAATTTGATGTTATTATTTTAATTAGGTGTTTTAATAATTAGTACTGAAGCTATGTATTATTGAATCTATCATGTTTTACTTAATGATTAATGGACATCACCTAAATTATACAAAAAATCCCTTAATAAGGAGAAGGCTACATAAACTCAATTCTCAAGTTGATTTGGAGGTTGTGGATGAATTTTTTATAGCCCCTTCCTATTTATCATGATGTTATTATCTTCCACATATACTAATTATAATACAAAAAATATCCAATAATTAAAACACTCGGGCATTATTGGTGTTGATGTGGGTATTGTGTACACCCCTAGATTTAACAATGTAGCCTCTAACATTTTAGGATTTCAATGGAGGTAAAATCCACTCCAGGGCATGAGTTTTAGGTAGGGGTTAAATAACCTAGTCGTGTAATAGTAGGTTGAGCATGTAATTTTTTAATTGAGTGTGCTTGTGGGTAAAATGAAACCTAATAAGGAAATTAAAACCTAGTTGAGTTGGATCAATTGACCTTATTCTAAAGTGGCTATATCTCAACTAAAGAAAATCCAAAAAGAGGGAAGGGTAGAGCAGAAAATATTGCTCTATGGTCTCAAGAGATTAGTTCTATGGTTGGTTTCTTTGTGGATAAGTTTTTTAGAACTAATGCTTACTGTTAGTAGTTATTGCACACTCACATACAAACACATTTATGCAGTTTGGGAAGACACACTATAGGGAACTGCAAAATATTATCTGAAGGTTGATCCTTTTAGGATAGATATTAAACACACTTAATTAGGAGATTATATATCATATCAAAAAGGTATCTAGGGTAGCAATGGATCATGCCTTGAAGATAATATCAAATGAAAATACTTCTACACACTCTGTAAATTGATACAGTCAACCTATTTACATAAAATCAATGATGCTTATTAATTATTCAATAGCTATTACACATCTATAATCAATCAATATCAATGATAATAAAATTAATTCACCATAGCTATTTCACACATTAAATTACTAAATCAAAATAACCAAATAAATAAACACTTAATTAAATAGAATTCGAATGGAAACACATCTATGGAGTTGCATGACAATAAAAATGACTTATTCTTGTATTGATAATTTTTCAACCCTTTGAAATGAGGAATTTACATGTATAATAAACTTGGTGAGGGGTCTCCTAATCCTCAAATTTCATATAAAAATCTAAGTTACATGTTAGTAATCATAACCTCACTTATAATTTGATGCCAAAAATTACATGTACAATAACATTTGATCACAACTATGTCCAAAATAGATTTTCGCACATGATGCCATGTAATGTGTGAATTCTTACAAATTGATCAGGGTAACTAACACATTCATATACGAAGTATTAATAAACTATAATTACATTTACTAATCTTTACATGTTAAATTACATACAAAACTAACCTTTGATAATTAAGGTTTATTCAAACTCAGTGATTGCATGGATGAACTTGACGTAGTGGGAGGCACTAAAGTTGATGGTGGAGATGAGATGGAAGGTGGATTCAATCTAGAAGTTATAGATTTATATTTATTTCTCACCTCTAATTCTTGATAATACTTAAAACTAACCCCATGTTGAATTCTAATAATTTCCATGCTCAAAAGTGGTGGCCAATGCACCCTGCTTGATTAATATATTAAACATACATGTTATGTCTTGGTGGATATAAAATTAATCCAAAATATTTCAACTTATATAATCTTCTTCCATGGAAAAATTAGTTCAACCTCAATTTATTTTAATGCTAGCCCTTGAAGATTTTGTTTAAAATTGGTTGAAACCTACTGGAGGAGTTGATCAAAAATGGCTCTACGTATTAATTTCCTTATAGAGTCCCTATCCTACGAAATATTCAACTCATCAAAACTCTATAAAATAAATTTCTTATGATCTATAAATAAAATTATTATTACCTATACACATACTCCCAACTCTTTTGAATCTTATGTTTGTATGACAACCAAATTATGGGAATTGGATGCCTCCAACAGTGTAAGCAAGTTCAAGTAGTTGTAATCCTTATTTGTTATGTACAAAATAATAAATTTTAATTTATTTTCATATTATTTCAAATATTTAATTTTTTTTTGTTATTTTAATGAAATGAGGGGCTGATTCATCCTCCATTAAATTAATAACATCCAAAATATTATATAACCTTGAAGTTGTGTTTTGTACATCTATCTTAGTTTATGCAGGAACATGAATAGTTTGTTGTTTTTCCCAAACATTCTCTAATTATTAATTTATCTCTCTTAACACTTGATTAGTCCCCTCATAAAATTTAAGCAAAACATCCTTCTATTTTTCCAAATAAGATCTAAAATCTTCCTTTTAAGGAGACTACCCTAGTTTCCTATTATTTCTCTTGGAAAGAGAGATGACATTTGGTATCTCTTCCAAAATTATGCCCCTACCAACATATCATTCAATATTCCTATTATTTAATCTTTGGATACTCCCTGTAGATTTAACAAAGACTGAAATTATAGTGGGTAGCTTAATTGTTATGAGATTTGGCCTTTGGGAGGCTTGAGTTTCTAAGTTTGTGGGAGTTGAGTTTGATGGATGAGTGTCCTTAGCCATAGTCTTATCCAATAGGTCCCTTAAATATTTACTCAAGGCTTATACATGTAAAGTGTCTAGTAGTAATGGCCAAATTATCTTGGACTAGTCAACACCACTATATTAGGGTATAGGGTGGACTATGTATACTAGCTGCATCTTCCCAGTCTTCTTAGATGATACTAAAACAATGGTCTGGGTAGGGATAGAAGAAGGCATCAACAAACCAAATTGGGCAAATGATTCATGTAGCTATGAACTTACCAATGTTCCCTTATTTTTATTAAATTTCATAGACTTGAGGGTAACTGAGGGAATGGTGGAGGTAACAATAGTTTGAGTGGGAATAACAGATACTAAAAAAACTATAATTATGGAAATAGTTGGGATTATGAAGATAGTAGGATTAGAAGAAACACATTCCACTTTGGGAATAAATAGAGATGGTAGGAAACCATAAATAAGAGAGATATGATAAAATTAATTAATAGACAGGAGAAATAAATGACATAACTAGAATTGTGGAAACAAGAGGAATTGAAAATACAATTGGGGTCACACCCTCACTTGATTTATCTACAATAAATGGTGCTTTTAATTTATCCCCTTGGAGGCTCAATAATTTTTATCTTTACATCTCTTCCTCTTCATGTTCATCAATGGGCTCACTTCTCATGAATGACCATTCATGACCTATAGATACTTCTACATATGATGTATCCATAGTTGTGATTAAATGAGGTCCCTAGGATCTAGGTTTACTCTTGTAGAAAAGAGTTACCTTTTTAGTTGAGGAAGAAGCCATATGAGTGGGGGAATTTGGTGCTTTAATGCTTGAAATCATAAGAGCATAAGTAGAAGTAGGAAGAGTATGGTCCTCTAAATTAGAAGAGTTGATACAAATTGGCTCCTCTTCTCTTCCTAGGGAACTTGTAATTATAAGAACCTCTTCTACCCTAGTCTCTTGATTTGCAACTATCATCATGATGGGTGGTATGTAAGATGCTTCACTTTTTTCTAATGATGACTGAGTAGGTATATTATTATAAAATTCTATTGTATCCCATACACCTAGAGGTGGAAGCCTAACATGTGCATTTTTAATTCAAATTAAGGGTTCCCCTTATATTATTTACAAAATATCTTCATTCAATCTAGACATTTGAGCCCTCTTTAGGCCTTGGGAATTAATCTTATCATTCAAAAATATAAATTCGTGGTCATAAGATTCATGTTGGTATGGAATACCAAGACCTTAGATGTGATTTTGAATTTGAACGTGAGGGTCTAAATATTTGTATTATAAAATGTAGTCCTTATATCTTAAGTGAGAGCAAATATGAAACCAATTACCTCTACACTAGTGTTAAATTTTCTTCACAAGTATGGGCATCCACCTTCCCAATTACATCCCATAGAGATAAGTAGTTGGGATACTCATCATAGAACACTGTCTAATAAAAAATGGTGTCTATGTACTCGACAAAGTCTTTGATTAAAAACATAGAGGTGGATGGAATCCCTTGAATGTATCACATGAATAATCCATTGTCAATTTTCTATGGATACAGAGTTTTAGTTCTTCATTTTATTGGCTTGGCTCTTTTGGAAGTAGGTCATAGTTTGAGTATAGGTGGCTAAGGCTACAAGTTCTCAAGGATGCAAGTTCACTCATGATCATTTATGGTCAATGGGAATGATGTGTAATTTTAATTTTAATATATATTTTATTATTCAATTCTAATTCATGCACCATTAATGTCCAATGTCCCTAAACTTTCTTTACTCATTCAATTTGAACTTTGACACTTTATTTTGGTGGGTATGCCATGTAGACCTTATAGATGTTCAGAAGAATGCCAAATCATTGCCTTTGATAAGTGTCATTTGGTCACTATTTTTAATCTAATTCAGTTATGGCATGGATTTTTTTAGTATTTGGGTGTCAAATGTTACGTTAGAATAGGATCAACCCAAATTATTGTGATGTGAACACATTTTATGAACAAAAATTATGAATAATTATGGAAGACATATTTTGTGAAGGCTGTGAAGGTTGATTTTTCTAAAGGACAAGTTCCAAAGCAAAATTTCTAAAACATAATGTCCAAACATTTTTGATAAATATAAAATGTTGATCGAGACTTTGGGATAAAAGTTCTAAAGACCAATTTAGAACAATTTATTCAACTACTTTTGCTGAATACGAAATGCTTTATTAACAAAAACACCAAACATTTTTCCCAAATATGTGAATTTTGAGCACTTCCTCAAAAGTGAAAAAGTTAAAAAGTACTAGAGTTATGAATAAAGTGTATGATAAATGTGAATGTCGAATACCAAAAGTGTGATTAAAACCTATGAATTTTTTTTGAAGAACATTTCTTATAAAGGTTTAACATATGTGTGAAGGATCCAAGAATGCCAAAGTTTAAATTCTGAAAAAAATTATGAAGACCTAATTTACATGAAGGATTCTTTTATATATAGGGAAAATATGCAAAACCTCAAACTTTATAATTACTGTGCAAGTTATAAAAACCTTTGTATATGCAAAATTTATGAAGAGTTGGGGAATATCCCTAATAATTTGAGAACTCAAATTTTTTGGTTATCAATTCCAAATATAAACATGAACTATTTCACAAGAGAATAATTGAATTAGAGACATGAAAAAGACTCCTAATAACAACATACAACATACTTGCCTTGTTCATACCCTAGATATGTGTGTGAGGACATGATTTTACTTTTACCCTAGTGAGGATTTTAGAAAAGACTTGAGATAATTGTATGTTTCATTTTTGTTTCTTTAAGAATATATTTAAAATTAGGGAATCTCAGGAATTACTCTACTACTAACTAGACATCCATAACCCTAACAAATATACCTTTGGTTCTTCTACCTTCCTCCTCCTATATTATTAAACGATGCATGATACATTGATAGTTTTTCACTATGTGAGCCTTTGATCACCTTTAGATTTTATTTAGATTTATTGATCACTCTTTTAGGATGTATTGGTCCTCATTTTTGTACCTTTTTAAAAGAATATGGTTGAAGAAGATGAGAAAAAAACATAGTGAGTTGGTATATGTGAGGGCATAATCTTACTAGATTATCCATGCCGACTACATCCATATCAATGGTTATTACCTTAAACAAGTATTAACACGAGAAGTGCATTTGATCTAGTGAAAATGAGAAATTTTTTTAAATTTTTATAGAGTAATGAGATAAGCCTTTAGATACTTGATATAAGTACTCAAAGGTAGCCTGACCATGATTAATTTTTTATTATATACCTAAAATATTAAAATATTAAACACAAGGGTGTAAAACTTGGAAGCAAACTGATTTGTGTGTTTGTTTTATGTCCTTCCCACACTAGTCCCTTATTTTGGAACCTTTCCCATGGATTAAACTTTTATATTAAACATGGATAAGAATTCCAATGGATTGGGTACTTTCTTAAGTATACTAGGAGAAGTCAATCATAATGCTAAAAAATAAAAGAAATCTAATCTAGAAAGCAGGGAACTAAACCAGGGAAAAAATGCTAAAAACAGGAAATTCTAGCCTAAAAATTAGGGAAAATAACTATGAAATCAGTAAATATATTCTAATCCTACCTTTATCATAACACATATTATTACTCAAGGACATCTCTAGATGGTGAAACCATGAAGTAGTTCTTCAAAAGCTATCCATTGACAAGATATGTTAATTTGTTACCTTGAAGGTCCCTCAAATGGAAAATATTATTACCCAAGATCTCTAAAATAAGTTAAGGTCCAATACATAATGGGGTAAACTTGTCATGTTTTCCTTTATTTTCATGGGATTTATGCCATAGAATCACCAGGTCAGATACTATTAATGTTTTAAATTTTATTCTTCTACCAAACCACCTTTTGACTATGTCCTAATATTTACTAAATTTTTTTAAGGATTCAATCCTTGAATCTTCCATATCTATTATGTCTAATAATCGATACTCCACCTTTTAACTTGGTTCCATATGCTCCTACATAAATTTATTTGTTGAAAATTTGAGTATGATTGGGAAAACTAATTATTGTCCATATATCAACAAGTAAGGTGAAGCCTTGAGGGCCTACTTGTATATTGTTTGATCAACCCATAATACATATTTTAGTGGATGATGCTATTATCTAGGTTTATTTTCTATTGAATTTTTAATGGAATCAATCAAGTTATTATTTGTTGATTTAGCTAATCCATTTCCTTGTGGGTAATGGATGCAAGATGACCTGATGATGATTTGATTATCATGGGTCCATTCAATGAATTTAATTGAATGGAACACTATCCCATTATCAAAAACTAAGGAAATAAGGGTACAAAATTTAGTTGTGATGTTTTCCTTCATAAATTTCATTACATCTTATGATTTGGAATGCCGTATAGCTACTGCTTCAGTCTATCGAGGTAGCAATAATTTATGGTAGTGAGTACAAACTTGTGGCCGACTGAAATAATTTGGGTTAATGACAATGATAAAGTATAAGACCTATTAAGTGAATTGTATTATTTAAATAATATGATACAATAACATTATTTCATGTACCTCTCTTTTTTCCAAGACCTATAATTCATGGCATGTTCTTACATGAAGGTATGTATCCTTAAAGACTGTTGGCCAATAATCACCCATTCTGAGGATTATGAAGGCTATGGTGTTTCTATAAGGATGATCATTGCCTATCTTTTAGTGTAAATTTTACATATTTTTTTGAGATTCTTCTTGAGATATGCATCTTAAGTAGATGCCTTCATAATTTCTTCTATAAAGAATCCTCTTTCTAATCATGTAGTGAGAAGCTTTTAGTCTCAAGGCTCTCCTTTGTTCTCTATTGAGTTCAAGGGAATAAGTACTTGTGAGTAAATATTAAATGATATTAGTATAACAATCTCCTATAGATACTTGGGTTTCATAAAACTTATCAATAGTGATGTGTGGATTAGGCTCAAACATGATCTGAATGATGCCCTAACCTCTGACAATTTTGATAGGCTTGATTTCTATATAAAAATCCTATAATTTTATGACCCATTTTTATCTATTCTCACCTAGTTCATTTTTCCCCAAAATGAGCTTGAGAATAGGGTCCAACACAATGGTGATGGTCTTATTCCTCAAGATGTAGTGTCAAAATTTATTTACCATTTTGACAATGGAAAATATTTGCTTATCTATCATGGAATAGTTGAGCTCATCTTATTTTAATTTTGTGTTCATAAATGAAATAGGATGTTCACTTTCATCATTCCTTTGAGTAAGCATAGTGGTGATTGGTGATTATATTTTTTGAAGTGAATAAATACAATAATAAATCTTTAGTGAAGTCTAGGATTATCAGTATTGAGGCCTGAGATATTGCATCTTTGATGTCTTAAAAAGAATTTTGGGCCTCTAATATCAATCATACTTTAGAATTTTTATTGAGAATTACATTCAAAGGTCTAATAATTTATACAAATGTAAGATAATCTTCTTCACATAATTTATCTTCCTAAAGAAAGACTTGGCCTCCTTGTTATTTGGGAATGCAATCTTTGAAATACCCTAAACTGTATCTAGGTTGATTGTAATTACCTATTTGGTGATAATTTTGTCTAAGATCTTGCCCTCATTAACACTAAAGATGGTCTTCTTAAGATTTAGAAATATGCCAAATCTTATGCATCTTTCAAAGATTGATTGTAGATGGCCTACATGATCCATTTTTGTCTTTAAGAAAATAATGAGGTCATCCATGTAAATGATTATGCATTTACCTATTAGACTTTGTAATACATGGTCCATTACCCATTAAAAGGTAGATCCTATATTAATTAGGCTAAATGGAATCCTATTTTATGAATAAGTACCCCTTTTTATGGTAAATGTATTATTAATTTTGTTTTTAGATTCAACCAGCACATAGTTATATCTTAAAAATATGTCTGATAAGAACATAATTACTAAACCAATTACTATCTAGATCAACTTGTCTAAGGAAGGTAAAGGATAGTTGTCTTTCTTAGAATCCTTATTCAAGTTTATGAAATAAACACATAGTCTAATTTCACCATTATTCTTCCTAACTGGAATGAAGTTGGTAATCTAGGTAGAATGTCTGATAAGGAAAACAATTTTTGCATTTAGTAGCTTTTCCACTTCCTTCTAAATAAGAGGCTTCAGGATAGGATTGACTAAGCTTTATCTTTTTTGAATGACATGTGGTTTATATTCAATGGTATTGTATGGGTGAGGAACCTAGGATTCAAAAAATTCAAGTCCTCATACATCCATGAAATCACATCTTTATATTGGGTGAGAAAATTCTTCACCCTTTATATTTATTATAGATTGGAGCTGAGGCCAATGTTGATGTAGAGCAGATCACACTCATATCCTAAATTCTCATTATTTAAATTAGATTCATTTCTTTAGTTTGTATTTGATACTCATCTTAAGTATCCATATCAAATGCCCTTTCTAAATTAATCATTCTTAAAGGAAGTCAATTTTCTTTCAACTGAATGACTCCTCCTAATTCCTCCTTGCATAGATAATTGATCTCCTTATCATCAATTATTTGAGACTCAAATTATCTTGAATTAGTCAAGAATTGGATGATATTATAGTCATCATAAAATAATTGGAAATTTTACATGTCATTATGAATATATGGACAAGGTAATAGCTTGATATAAAACCTCTACACCTTACACTCTTCTAGTGGTGATAAATTGTTAGCTAAAGGAACTAATGAATCAATAGCCTAATTTTTTTCTCTGGGAATAACCACTATATTTAAAATACTAAATCAAATCTCAAGATATGTTTTTTTACCTCTTAAAGTATGATAAATTTCATTGGTATTTCATCCTAACCTGTTTGATTACCAGTTTTGAATCTCCATATATCAACAACTACTTGACATTATTTTCAATAGCAAACTACAATCCCAAAATTAATGCCTCATACTATGTTTTGTTTTTGGTGAAAGGGGATGTAACTTGTATACTTATAGGTATTTATTACCTTGTGGATAAACTAATTCAACACCAATGCTTGATCCTTACTTGGACCTTGCACCATCAAAATAGAGAGTCCACAATTGGGAAGGTCCCTGGACTTCTAGTTCCTACACCTTATACTTTGTGGTAAAGGTAAACATTCCAAGGTTAGGATTTTTTTAGCTTACCTATTTATTATTAGTATTATAATTATTGATGGGGTGATTCATTCTTGGTTCCCAATTAATTATAATCTAGTTTACAATACTTCTCCATGGTAACCAAATATGAGAGAAGTTTGTTGCTACATACCCATTCAATGTCTTCAACTAGTCTCTACTTAAGATGAGATTGTATCCTATAGGATATCCATCACAAGTATATCAATAGTTATCTTTACATGTGTCTCAAATTCCAATTGAATTTATACATCATTTAGTTCTCCAACTATAGGTACCACAATTTTGTATATCTATGAAACCATCCACTTCGATGAGCTTGAAGTCAATCCAAGCTTTTGATAGATAGAATTTGGCATCATAATAGCCAAAGATATAGAATAAACCAAAAAATTATGAATATTCTTTAAAAATTTTCTAACAATCAATAATAAAGGAGGAAATTCTAGCGTACTCTTATATATAACATTTGTATAAATAGCCTTTATCTTTTCCCTAACCAATTTTCCTATGATAAACCTCCATAAGATCTCTTTCTATTTAGTGATCTAATCCAATTCATTAAGAGTGATATTTTATTTAATATTATTTATATCTTCAACAATTTTGTATCCTCCTTTTCTCTATTCCTCCTTATTCTAAGGTTAATCAATCCCTTTGGGGGAGCTAGATTACTATCAACCTTCAGATTTCATGGAATAGTGGTATTATTTAGAGGAGTGAATGTTGTGAAAGGTTACTTATTAATCATATTATAATTTCCCTTTTGGTATTGATAGAAGGCATGTATCTCATCCTAATTATCCTCTGATTCATTTTTATCCTCACTTGGGAAAGAAGAATCGCGAGTTTAAAATATCATAGCAGTGTTTGAGGAACTAGATTTAGGGTGAAATTTTGGTGGTTTGTTCATCAAATACTACCTCACCATCTCCCTTTTTAATATTTCAAATACTTCACATATTATATACAATCAATCTTACCATGTTGTGATGTATTATGAAATCTACACCAATTGGGCATAGTTGTTTCCACTATATTGATTTCTAGTAACTTAGTGGATTATTGTTAATCTATATTATTTATAGACCGATTTAAATGTTTGTTATATATTTGGACCTTATAATTTTGGTTATTACTATGGAAAATATCATTACCCATCTTCTTATTCATGCTTAAGAATTCATTAATCAACTTTTGGACCATTTTTTGTATAGAATCCAATTCTATTTTGGTTGAATCTACACCCAAGGAAACTATAGTATTAGATGGAATTTAATGTTGGTTTTGATGAAGACCATTAATCTATACATGATTATTCATATAACCATACTTCTAATTTTTTTGACTATTGCATCAAAGGAGGTAGTATATACAACTGATTCTGGTTAAATGCAAGAACATTTTGATTCACATGAGGTAATTGATTCAAAGCTAGGTAACGATCATTGATATTTTGGGTGATTAGTATATGAATATTGAATTATCTATCAATATTTATAGCTTCATCATATGTTAATGCAAGAGTGCTATCAGTAGAGGCTCTTTATAGAAACATTATATTTATTAGATATAAGACATTATTGTACACCTATAATGCTAAGACTTGATTTGGTTTATATGTTAGAATCAAATAGGTGTATATATTCTAAAATATTATGTTAAAAGCTTGGATTGGTTCATTAGGTTCCCTCTTCATACTGGTGAAATGTTGATACACTAAACCAAGGCTGGTAACTTGTCCAAATTGGGAAAGAAAAGTATTTTGACATGCATTCTAATAAGTAATTGAGTTCTCTCAAAGATCAAGGTACTAATCATATACAACATCTTGTAAAATAATGAGAAAATCCTACATGTAACATCTTTACCAGTGACATCAATTAACCTCAAAGCAACCTTGAAAGACTAGATATTCTCCTCTATGGTTCTTCCACCTAAAGGGGAGAAGGAATGTACATACTTCTCTAGATTCTTTTGTAAATTTTGCACATTCCTTAGGATGTCAATAGTTGATCCAAATAACTAATGTGGTTGAGGCATAATATGATTAATAGGATAGATATTTATTACTGGGGAAGGTGTCCTAGCTCAAGGTACTATAAGAATAATGAATCTAAATATAGGCCTTTAATTTACTAATAAAGGTGAAACCAAAATAATGGCTTAGGCTCTAGCCCTAGTAACTCTCTTGGGTGTCTTTAGTGAAACTCAAACATAGGGGATAACCTCTCACTAGGGAAGGCACACAAGTGGCCCTCCTTCATAAGGTCAAAGGTTTAATCCCTCCTTCTAGTGATAACTTTTTCCTGCCAATATGGGTCTTTTGCACACCCCTATATTTAACAAGGTAGCCTCTAATTTTATAGGATATAAATTGAGGTAAACCACACTCCAAGGCATAAGTTGAAGGTATGGGTTAAACAACTTGGTGGTGGAATAACAGGATGAGTATGCATATTATTAATAGGGTGTGCTTGTGGGTGAAATAAAATGTAATAAGGAAATTAAAACCTAGTTAAGTTGGATGGATGTACCTTATTCTAAAGTGGATAGATCTCAAATACTCCAAAAATATGGAAGGGTAGAGAAGAAAATAAGGATATGTGGTCTCAAGAGATTACATCTAGGGTTGGTTTCCTTGTGGACAAGTGTTTTGGAACTAATGATTGCTACTGGTAACTATTATACACTCACATACAAACAAAATTATGCACTATAAGAAGATATAATATAGGAAACTTAAAGATCTTAGCTAAAGATTGATTCTTTCATAGTAGTTTTTGCACACCCTTACTCAAGAGATTATAACTCAAATTAGAAAGGTATCTAGAAAAGTTATGGCTCACATCTAGAAGACTATATCAAAGGAAAACACTTCTGTGCAATCTAAAAATTGAGATAGACAACCTATTTACATACAATAAATAATACTTGATAATTATTAAATAGCTATTGCACATATAGAATCTATAGATATTAATGATAACAAAAGGAATTCTCTATAGCTATTGTACACTTTAAATTACTGAATCAAAATAACTAAATAAATAAATAATTAATTACATAAAATTGGAAAGGAAATACATCTACATAGTTACATGACAATCAAAAATAGTTTCTTCATGTATTGATAATTTTCCAACCCTTTGAAATGAGGGATTTACATGTATAAATAGACTTGGGGAGGGGTCACCTCATCTTGTAAGTTCATGAAAAACTCTAAGTTACATGTTAGTAATTAGAACCTTAGTTTTAATTTAATTCTAAAAACTATATGTATAATAACATTTGATCACAATTGTGTCCAAAAAGTATTTGATCACATGATGCCATGTAATGTGTACATGCTTAATTTTTTTTCATGCTAGCTACCACATGCATACATGAAGTATGAATAAAAAATAATTAAAGTAACTAATATTTACAGGTTAAATTACATTAAAAAAATAATTTTTGATAAAAGGATTATTCAAACTTGATGATTACATGGCTAAGCTTAACATAATGGGAGGCACTAAAGCTGATAGTCTAGACACCCAATTCTGGCTACAACTGGATTTCAACTAAACTTCAAACTAATTTCTACTAAACATTGCAAATTAAGCCTAAGAATCATTGAACATCCCATATTCAACTGCACATCATTCATAAATTCTTAGAACCATGTTGAGGCATCACTATTTGGGGTACTAGCCCATACACAATAATAACCCCTCATGGATTCATCCTCAGTCACCTTGAGACCTAACAACTTGTAGCTTGGCCTATGGACCCATTAAATGGGTTACTTGAAGAAATCTTAAAACATAAAAAATTCTAATCAAAATTAATGATCTAATTAAACCAAATTAAATTCTTAGCCAAATTATCCATTTGAAATTAATGAATATCTAAAAATGGAAATTCCAAAATTTAAAATATCAAGCCTTTTCATCATTACCTTTATGAGTTGTCAAGTTCTTTAAAAATATCTCAAAATATCTAATTTGAGAACCATGCCTAGTAATTGAAAATGATAGTTACATGACAAATTTTAACTTGAATAGAGTTATCCTCAACTCACTTAGGGTTAGTTTGAACTCATTCCATGTTTAAACTCAACCTTAACACACATTGGGTGAGAGTTAACATTTGAGGCTATAAATACAAGGCCATACCTATTGATATCTAAGTTATTTTTGTGTAATGTTATTATGCACAAATATATTCAAATTTATTTTTTTGTGTAATGTTATTATGCCCAAATATCTTCAAAATCTATCTTGGTGTAATGTTATAATGCTCAAATAGATGCAAAGAAACCTTACAAGTAGTGTTAACATGTCAAGTTCATAAGTGAACAAGCCAAACCAAGGTGCCAATGAGAGAAGTAGATGAAGCTTCATTGATAAAGACTTATTGAAGTACAAAATTGAGCAAGACATTTTAACAATCCATTTGGAGCTCCAAGAAAGGTAAAAGTATGATTTCTTTTGTTTTCTAGTTGTGTTTTCACTTGTATGCTTGTTACCTATGCTCCCCCTAGTATCTAGGTGAGACATGTGAAGTGTTTAGTGTGTTATTTTGATTTTGTTTTAGTGGACTAACACTAGACTAACCTCCCCTTTACATATTCCTTGTTCACATTATGGCATACTTGATGGGACTCGTAGCCCACAATGTTCTTACCAAATCATTTTAGGACATCCTCATAACAATTTTCATGTCAAAATCTAAACATGCTGATCAACAAAGTGGAAATTTAAGGCTCGTGGATGTTCTATAGGAAATCAAAATTTTACTTTGTATAGTCATATTTTTTCTTTCTAGAATCGTAATATTGCATAATATCATGACTTTGCATTTATAGTGTTGTCATAACTTATATGATATTACACTAACTATCATGATATTGATTTAAACCATCAAGGTTGTATATTAACTATGTTGTATTGAAAGATTAATTGTGATATTACATAGTATCACAACTTTACAGTCTTGGTATTGCCTTAATTATTGTGATATTACACTAACTATTATGATATTACAGTAATTGTTGGGATATTGCTTTAGCCATAGTAGTTTCCTCTAAATGTGTTGTATTGTAGGGTAAGTTGAGATATTAGATCAAGATTTAAAATATTGTCTTAAATTTTGTGATATTATTTTAATAGTTGTGATTTTTCACTAACTTTTTCATTTATACGAACTTATAGTTTGTGCTGACTAGTTGTGATTTTGAGAGAAAAGTTGTAGTATTACTCTATGTTCTATAATTTTGTACTATGTGTAAAAAATTTAAACCCTGAGAGCTAAAACTCAAAAGTCATTTTCTCACTTACATTTTGATTATAAGCATAGGTAGCCCCTAACATCTTTTGTAGGACCCAAAGGCCAAGGAAAGATGATTTTAAACACTCTAAGTTCAAAATGCACATTTAAATTTGGTGTTTTAAAGTGTTTCACTTGGGTTTTTTTTCATTTTGTTTAAATTTTTAAACACAATTCCAAGGGGATAAACTTCATAATATATTTTATTTGTTGTTATATGCACTTAAATCTTCTCACCTTGATAATTCTACTATTCCACTAATTTAATCTATAACTATAGCCCCTATCTAATTAACTAATATCCCAATCCCTACATCAAAATGCCTACATCCTATAAACCTTATTCTACCACTAAAATAAATTAATCACCTTCATTAGCCTAGTAACTAAGCGTAATTACCTACTAACCTACACATTGACCCACTTGCCAATTTAAAAATACATTTTATTCACCTAACCATCTACCACCCTACTAAACTAGTTATTCCTACACCCCTAATCCCTAATGGAAATTCTAGAATTCTAGAATATCCTCTAATTTAACCCTTGTCTTCTAAAATAATATATTCTAGATTTTTCAAAAGAATTAAAAATTCCTTGTAATTCCTTGGCCATTGATCTCAATAGCTCAAAATTAAATTTGAGCTATTGATTTTCCATATCATGGCTTATATATGCAAGTTATGCCTCCATGAAAAATAAATTAGAAATATTGAAGCTAAATTGATAACTTAAATCCATAAACATCCTTCTAGCATTATCAAAACATCAATATATCCTTATCAAAGCCATTATCAAACCAAGAATCGATTGCAACCAGTGTCAAGCATAATCAAACAATTCAATAATAGACTTATTTTGCACTCAAAATTAGTTTGTCAATATTGGAGGGGAGCTATAAGAGGTTAAAACATGGTAATTGGTTTCATTATAATCATTTTATTATCTCTATATCCTCTATATTTGATGTTCTTTTCATTTTGGGTTTTATATCTAAAAATATTAATATAAAAAGAATCCAGAATTCCTAATACATTTTGGTGACCATGGTGGGACATAATCCCAAAATCTAAGCTTTTGATTTTTATGGAAGTGATTTAGTAGCTTGTAAGTACAACTGGATGAGAATCAAAGGTATGATTTGAAAAAAATCATCACATATAGGAGACTTGTAGTTTTGCACTAGTATATGCGGTATTGCAGTTGTGGCATTGCATACATTTAAGTGATATTACATTAGTATTAGATTTTAACTAATAACAGTCTCAAGTTTTGATAGGTTCTTATATTTGCAATACCTCTACTTATAAATTAGTGACATTGCTCTCATAATTATGATTTTGCAAGATTTCTCGGTTGTCTTAATATCACTATTTTTATTTTATTTCTAACCTCTGTGCAGAGATGTTATCTATTTTATATTAATTGAAATTAATTTGTACCTTTTATGTGTAGGGAAAAATAGGTTTGGTGTATAATATGACTCATAAGTATCAAAGAGCTATATTGCTACTTTGAAAGTAGCAATATTTCTCTGGTAATCATGATTTTACATTTGTAGTCATAGTTTTGTAGTATTCCTAGGTAAACATAAAATAGATAGTATTTCATTCTTGTTAACCCCTATGTAGTAATTTTAATCCATTTTTATTTCCTAGAAGTGGTTTTGTATCTCTTGTATGTATGGAAAAGCACGGTTGGCCAAGAATCTGATAATTGGTGACTAAAGTATGATATCACAACTCTAAGACTTATGGCTTTGACTTGGTAATTATGATATCACCATTACAAGTTGTAGTATTACAATTTATGGATAAATTGGTAAAATTTTCCATGTTAGTCTTTGATCTATGGGTAACAGTCCATTAGTATCTATTTGAAAGATAAACTAGTGATGATATAATCTCAATTTGACTATTAACTATTTTGAGTTTGATTATTTTGAGTTTTTGGATGACTATATTTGAAAAGGTGATTTTGAGATTGTTGTGTATAGGTTGAAATTTAAAATAGGTATAAATAAGATCATATAAACTAAAACTATATGTCATTGACTTGTTAAAACCCTTATTACAATATCATTAATTATGATCTATGATTTTGCCTTGCTATCAATGACACTGTGTTTTCATTAGAAACATTGTAATTAGGTAGATTTAGGGTTCATTTTAGTTCTCTATTTTAAAATTTTAAATAATCTTCAGGATAAAGTTGGTAATAATATCTTGATGCTCTATCTGGTAATTGTAGTTTTGTAGGTGAGTAGCAATTTTACCTTGAATTAGACTACTAACCTAGGACCTCTCAAGACAAAAGAACTCCATTTATTTTCTTAACATTTGTGTTTGTAGGAGGGGTGCCAAAAATCCTATAATTTAGTCTTGTTATTTGTATATATCATGTGTAGTGTGATTTGATTGTGCTCCCTCATAAAGGTAATTAATCGAGAAAATTAATTATGCTCACTTTCTTATCAACCCATTGAGTTTAGGATAACACGTGATATAGAATTAATCCCAATGCATGGGATTAGACACTAGGAGTTGGTGTCACAAATTTTATCACCATGTATTCAACCAAACTCCATGTTCTAGTGGAGTATAAATATCAAGAAAAGTTGTCTCTAGGCTAAGCAGTTAACCCCATATAGGTCATTCATTAAGGATATATATGGGACTCCCATAGAAACCTTTGTGTAAACCTAGATTAGGACCCTTCATCCATAACATGCATTTCACTATTAAAGTCAAGATCAACTCCTAAGAAGTCATTAAATACAGATGGGTTTGAGAGGGTTTGGTTGATTCTGTAACAAGTTACTAGCCTATAGCCTCACCCATGAAGTCATTAGATAGTAAAAACATTGGGTTATACACCTTTTTTAGTTTACTAAATTAGGACTTGTGGTTGAGTGTGTTGTGTGTGTGTTGTGCTTATACCTGTGTTGTTTATGAACAGAGTCAACCACTCCCATTTTTGTTTCAAAACACCTAGACATCCTTAGGATCAAAACCCATTCTTAAATCCCAACATAACATTCATCTCATACCATCCACTCACACCTTTTAGATATAATGTTAGTCTTGAAACTAAATATTAGTGGTTACCCATCCCTCCCATCTCCATTATCACTTTCAAATATATTGACTAACAAATATTAAAAGACATAGCCTTGTCAAGACTTTAGTCTATCACCCATCACTTCCTTATCATTGCCTCTTCATACATAACACCCATCCATTCACTATTTTGCTAATATAAAAGGTACTTAATCACTTCATATCCTAGTTTTCTTGCTAGATTGGACTCTTGTAATGTTCTATCTTTTGGTAGTCCTTGGTCATATTAATCTTCACCTCTCTTTAAAATCCAAAATCACCACATTTCCAAATAATCTTCTTTGACCACCCTTAGATTTGATTTATATACTAAACTAGTATTCAAAGTCGCATCATCTCCCATCACACCTAATCACTTTTTCCATACAATATGCCAATATAAACCCATGCCTAAATTATTAGGATGGAACAATGATCCAACTAAGAGAATGAATTCTTAGGGAACTTAGGCAATTTAAATTGAGATCATGATGATACACAGTGATATGCACACTCCTAGAGGAGAAGTCAATTGATTCTCAAATGACCTCTTCCATAGTGATGGATTTAGAGCACCATTTGATATATATATATATATATATATATATATATATATATATATATATATAATATGAAAACCATGACTAGATTTTAGCCCAAGTCATTAGAATGGGGGGAACACTACCTCTAAGATTTGATCATAACTTTTTGCAACATTTAGTCTGTCAATCAACATGATCTAGCACTCCCCATCAACATGTCCATGCTAATCAAGCACCTAAAGAAGAGGAACTTGAGGACCACAAACAAGAACTTGAATATCAAAAAAAATAGGCCCCTCTTTGAAATAATCATGTCAAGGCTAATATGAGACAAACTACCCTAGAGGATCGATTGGACCAATTCATGTAATAGATTAACTCTTTAGCTTCCTAATTTCATACCCAAAATTAATAACCATCCTCCCTATGCCAAAATATCCATAATAGACCAAATATAAGTCATCCTAAAACCTCTAATCCTCTTGGGTATCCCTAATTTGCACAAAAATGGAAAATGATGAAATAAACTCTCCAATAAATTTATCTTCACATGTAAGCATTGAAATATAAATATGAATATTTTTGCTCTTCTCCCTTAGATATGATCATTCTCTAAATTCCTTTCTCACCTCACTTTGAGGTCCCTAAATTTGAAAAGTATAGAGGGAAAGGTGATCCCCATGATCATGTCTAGGAGTTTTATGTGGCTTGTCATTAAGTTGCATATGAAGATGCCTACTTACTAAGATTTTTTCAAAAAAGTCTCATAGGACCAGCCCTAGAATGGTTTATGCACTTGCCAAAGGGGTCTATATCTAATTTGGAGAATTAACTGAACAATTTGTGAGACATTTCTCATTTAATATAGAACATTTTTTCTTTCTAGATCTCTACACCACTAAACAAAGGAATGGGGAAAGCTTGACCTCTTTCTTACAATGCTAGAGAAGCTTAGCAAGTCACTTTCAATGTACAATACCAAAAAAAGAGTTGGCTAAAATATTTGTTGACAACCTCAATACAGAGCTATAATATTAGTTTAAACTCTAATGTGCCAAAACTTGTAATGACATTATTGAAAAGGGGATACAAATTGAAAAGGCACTTATTAAAAAGGGAACAATCAAAGTGTACACTTGAAATGAGCATAATCAACATCAGGATAATTCCTTTTTAGGTAAATCAAAAATCTTCAATAAAACTAAGAATGTTGTGGGAGATGGACTTACAAATTCTAAATAACATATTTAAATAGTAAAAAAGAGGGCTCCCACAGATCATCAAAATGTTTCCTCTATTCGAGTACCATGAGGTAAACCAAAACCTCAAATAGGAAAAGACTTCTTACTGGCCTTGAAGTGCCTATAGAAGTGGTCCTTCAACAATTGATCGCTATTAACATGATTACCCTTCCAAAAATTTGACCTTTAGATGATAATAAACCTCAACCTGATTGGTATCACGAAGATGAATTATATCAATACCATAGAGTTAAAGGTCATGAAATAGAGAAATGCATGTAATTAAAGCATTGTATTCAGGATCTCATTGAAAAAATTGATATTGAAGTCAAAGGAGAGAGCATTCCTAACCAGTTAAAAAATCAACAGCTTGGTATTTATTAGGACCCTTTACCTGAACATGGTCAAAGATAATAGAAGCCACCTAGAGACCAATATTAGGCACCCAATTCCAATCATATGGACTATCATGCCATCCCATACCACTATGTTAATACTGTTAAAATTCATAGCCTCCAAGAGCCCACTCCACCATCATCCACCATATTAAAGATTAATTTGGCCACAACTGACTATGTGGTTACTACCCAATGTAGAAAAATAATAGTTCCTAGGGCACCACCAAAGGACCCATCTACATATATATATCAAAAGGTAAATATATCTAACAAAGTCTCAGTATCTTTTGATAATTCTTATGATATCACCAAGCAACTCAAGAAGACCCTTGCTCAAATCTCACTCATGGATCTTCTCAAAATATCATCTAAGCATCAGGAGATCCTTAATCAAGTCTTGAATGATCTAAAAGTCCCATGAGATATTGACACTAGTCAGTTTCAAACATTGGTGGGTCATTTGTCTCCCTCGTAGAAAAGAACATTCAATACCTAGGACATGCCTCCCATTGTCCCACATCGTAACTATCCTTTCTTCATAGAAATATCCATCTCCAACACCACATTCATCAGGTACTCATAGATAGAGGGTCTGCATTAAACTTATGTAATATGGTTTTATTAAATAAATCAGGGTATTTTTAAGCTTTTTTGGGGCCTACTCTAATCATGATTAAAGTATATGATGATAATGAATGGTCATCTACAGGTACCATCTACCTTCTCATTGTTATGGGACCCATGGTACATCAGACCTTGATTCATGTTATGGATGTTAGTTTGTAGTATAATTTACTATTGGGTCACCCATGGATCTATGAGATGCAATCAATCCCATCTACCCTTCACCAATGTCTGAAATTCCCTCACTCTAGCATGGAAGTCACCTTTCCCAAGGAAATTGAGCATTTTTGTAGTTGCCAAACTGGTCAATCCCAATCCTCCTGCTATTGTCCTAGCATAAATAGTTTTACTCTAAACCCAATAGCTAGAAAATATGTATGCCTTGATGATCTATTGCATACTTTTGATTCATTACCAGATGTTACACATCTTAAAATCACATCCATAGGATGCAAGGAATATGAATATAAAACATTTTGTGTAGGTGATGAAAGAAATTGAATAAATATGTAATATTCAATTAATATACACAAAAGGTCTAGAAGAATAAATTAATAGGAAAAGCATATGAGAAAAATGACACATATATTTTAAAGTGAAAAAATCTTTATGAGGTAAAAAATCCCACAAGTGATATTCAATAATTGATAAATAATAATAACCCCAATACAAATTCTTCTCATTCTCACTTCTTCATGTAGTGCTTCACAAAACTCACAAATTGAATATGATCAAAATAATTTTATATTTGAATGAATTCACAATAGGGATAAAACCCTATTTTATAATCAAATTCCAAAGGAAGTGTCTATTGTAAAATAATGGGTCCATCTATCCTGATAAAGTCATTTAATTAAAATTTGGTAACTCATTAAATAGTTATAACTTTATTATTTATTTTCACAAGGTTTCCACCTCATGTTAATAAATAATATATTAGTATTGTTGAATAACTTTACCAAGGCTAAAGGTCAATAAGCCCACTTAGGATTAAATGTCTAACACTCCTTAATGCTAAGTGGGGATAAATTTCATAGTCACCTTGAAAAGGAATTATATTATGTACACAATTGAAGGATTTAAAAACCTTCATCATGCCAAAAACCACTTTGTGAAATAATAGGATTATAATCCATAAACTATTCGAAAGTAAGTTTAGATTAGCATAATAATGATTATCATAATTTTTCATGAATAATTACTAAGAATATTTGGAGCCTTTTATAACATAAGGACCTCCATTACAAATTATGATTTTTAATGTATTGGACTACAAAAGTAAAACTTCCACATGAAGTTTACTTAAATCACATAACTTCCACATGAAGTTTGCAATAATTTACAATGAGAAGAAGTATAGAGAAAGATAAAAAACACATGGCCATTAGGAAGTTGCATTATCATGTACACTCCCCCTCAATGGAAACTCTGAGAGGCCCAACATTATATGAAACTGACAAAACATGGTAGCACCAAGTGGTTTTGTGAAGATATATGCCACTTATTCATCTATAAGATAAAAATGTAGATTAATGTCACCATTGAGGATTTTTCGTCAGATGAAATACACATGAACTTTAATATGTTTAGTTTTTTGGTGCGGTACTAGATGTTTTGCTAGAGTTATACAAATTTGGTTATCACAATGAAGGATGGTACTCTGAAAAACATCTAAAGGAAGTTCTCCCAATGACCTTCACATCCACATGGATTCTTTAGTAGCTTCCATAGCACTTCTATACTTAGCTTCTATAGAAGAGAAAGAGATAATAGGTTGCTTCTTGTTGCTCCAAATGATATCACCTGCACCAAACTTAAACACATATATAGAAGTAAATTTTCAATCTGAAGTATCACCAATATGGTCAGCATCAAAATAACCATATAAATTAGCATTATTAATGGACGAATAAAATAAACCATAGTTTATAGCTCTATTGATATAATGAAGAATATGTTTAATTAATTTCCAATCATCCAAATAAAGATCTTGCGTAAATCTATAATTAACACTAAAAACATATGAAATATATGGCCTAGTAATGGTTAGATAAATCAAACTTTCAACAAGCTATCTATAAAAAGTAGGGTTAAATTTTTCACATTTAGGTTTAGGATCAAGTTTAATACCAACTTTAATAGGATTAGTGATAGATTTATATTCAAGCATGTTAAACTTAACAAGAAGATTATGTGCATACTGAGATTGTGATACAATAATTAAATTTTTATCTTGAAATATAACCATTCCTGAAAAATGATGTAGAATGCCTAAATCAATCATTTCAAATATTTGACTTAGTTTATCATTATATTTATGAACTAAACTAGTTAGATCACTAGTAAACAACAAATGATATCATTAAAATCAAATGACCATTTTAAACTTTAACAAAGAGATCATTATCTAAATATCAGTTAGAAAAACCTAATTCTTAAAGAAAAAAGCAATTTTAGAATACCAAGCTCGAGGATCTTGTTTTAAACCATACAATTTTTTTTTAAATTGCATACATAATATTATTTATTAGGATTAGTGAAACCTTTAGGCTGAGTCATATAGATTTCTCCCATTTTTTATTTTTAGAAGTTTGATTGTTATTTCTATCCTTATTTTTATAACAGGTTTCCCTTCTATGACCAAATTTACCACATAGATTATAATTTCCATTAAACTTAGGTGTATGATTCTTATTACCTAATTTCTTATTCATGTATTTACTTTTAGCAGAATTTGAGTTAGATTTCTAGTTTTTAGTGTTATCAAAAACATTATTAAGAGTGATAAATTCCTAAGTGACATTCTCCTTATAATCAAAATTAATCATCACTTATTGAATCAAGAGAGAAAACAAGGTGGTAAGGTCAAGAATACCTTGCTCAGTTTGATACTTAGAATTTAAAATTGAAATAAAATTTTTAAACTTTTTATGAATATTTAAATGAATGATAAAATAAAAAAATTGATCCCGAATCAAATTATAATTACATCCATCTAACTAATCTTTAATGTTTTTAATTTTAGCAAGAAAATTAACAAGTTTTTCATCACCCTTCATCGATGTAGTTAACAATTCAAGGATTAATTCAATGATCTTTGAAAGGCGAGTTATTTCATTCATGAATTCAAGGATTTTATAAGCATCACTAAGAGACTCCTAATTATCAATATGGATAAGAAATTCATCCTTAATACTCCACAAGATAATAGACATAGCTTCTTATGATTTTTATTAAAATGTATTGGTAAACTAAAGGGTTACATGTCATTTATAAGGGGATTTTTCAATCCGAATGATAATATTCCTTAATTTATGTGCCATAAATTTAGATTTAACATGAATTTTATATATATATATATATATATATATATATATATATATATATATATATATATATATATATATATATATATATATATATATATATATATAAAGCATCTAAGATTTATCTAAGGAAAATGAGGTGAAACCATAGCTTCCCTTTAAATAGGATAGTAAATAAATACTTAAAAAAATATATTTTAAATGACTTTTTTGAAATGTTTTTAAAATAAAGAGAATTTAATATGAAACTATACTTAATTACATAATTTAGATGCCAAATAATGTAAAAAGTTGAATTAAATTTACATAAATCTAAGTGTCAAAAGAGTCGACTCAAAATGATCACCTAGGTATTATTATTAAATAGATATAAAAATAATAATAGAAGGCTTTAAAAGAAATATACCACTTCAATGCATCTAAAACATGCCAAAACCTTAATATTTACCGGTTACACAACTATGCTTGCCTAAGTTTTGACTAGATCAAGTGTCATAAGAAGGTTGACAAGTTTACCTAGGGTTTTGAATGCATGAATCATGACACATAAAAAAAGATTGAAATTCAAATTACTTCAATTTTAGGTTAATTTGAAAAAAAAATCAAAAAGTAAATAAAATAATATTTGGTGGAATTTGAATATAAGACTTCCCTTGTGACAAGATTTTAACAAAAACAAAGCTACCAACCCATCTAAGACTTTACTTGAGATATTACATGCACTAATTTAAATTTATATGTTTTCATCTAATTTTTCAGAAAAAAAATAAAAAATAAAAAATATATTATGTACATGTAAATAACATAAGCGAAAAAAAAATAACTTTTTAGTAATTCTTTCTTTTTCCAATTTGGGACTTGAAGTTTGGAAAAAAAATTAATAAATAGTTTATTTTTTTAATACTTTTCCAAAAACTATATGAATTTAAAAACATACTTGTAACTTCATAATGGCACTCTTGTAGATGAATAAATTATCACAAAAAATTGAATAAGCTTTTAGAGACCTCCAAACTTTGCCATTTTTCCTAATTTTTCTAATTGAAAATGAAGGAAACTTAAAATATGAATTTTGGATGAGAAATGAATTTTTCCAAGATCCCAGGTTGTATAATGGTTTTCCACATAGAAAAAATTCTATATTTTTTATAACGGCATTTCAGGGTCTAAAAAAAATCTTAACTACCTTAAATATGCATAATACTACTATTTAGCAATAACTGAGCTTGAAAATGATTGAAAAAAACAATTTTTGAATTTCTTCACCAGGCATGGGCTGTACACTAGGACAATGGCATCCAAATATTTTAATAAAACTATTTGAATAAATTAATATATCAAATATTGATATTTAATTCACTATAATTTGCTTGCCAAACTTTTACACTCTACAAGCTCTGATTCTATAAAAGGAATAGAATAAATATGTAATATTCAATTAATATATACAGAAGATCTAGAAGTGTAAATGAATAGGAAAATTATATGACACAAATAGCAAAAATATTTTAAGGTTGGAAAACCTCCATGAGGTAAAAACCCATGAGTGATATTCAATAATTGAGAATAATAATAACCCCAATACAAATTCTTCTCCTTCTCACTTCATGTCGAGCTTCACAAAACTCAAAAATTGAATATGATAAAAATGATTTCATATTCAAATGAATTTACAATTGGGGTGAAACCCTATTTTATAGTGAAATTGCAAGGAGGGTTACCGTTGTAAAAATAATGGGTCCATTAATCTCAATAAAGTTATTTAATTAAATTTTCATAATTCATTAAATAATTATAACATTATTATTTATTTTCATGAGGTTTCCACCTCATGTTAATAAATAATATATTATTATTATTTAATAACTTTACCAAGGCTAAAGTTCAATAATCCCATTTAGGATTAAATGCTCTAATAGGTGACCTACCTCTTTTTCCATAAAGTTATAGGTCCTCAACTATGAGGAAGACCAATCCTATCAACTATCAATTTGGACCAATAGCCTTTTTTTAGTGCAGGACTATTATCAAAAGAATATATTGATGAATCTGATGAATCATGGCTTATTCCAAAAAATAATTCCCTCACATCTCATATAAAAAGATACCCATACATTCATAAAATGTTACAAGATATGCATTATCAAGGAAAAAGGACTAAGGAGACAGAAACAAGGTAGGCTTGAGTGGATAATAGTTCAATAACATCCACAATATCTTGGCTTAGGGTACAAAATTCTTGACAATGACTTAACCAATATCATTATGGATACTACTTCAGTCCTTGAGAAATATTTTTTTGATGAAGAAGTCAAGACATGATTCGTTTATAGTATTTATAAAGAGCTTGTTGCCACAAACCTTGTCCATGACACCACTATTGCCACCATTGACATATACCTCTGATAAAACCATTAATTGACTAGGATCAACATCAAGAACCATCCTTTGACATGTTTCAAAATGATGAGGTAATCTTAGAATTTTTGGGAGCATGGGATTTCATACCTTTCGATGATTATAAGAAGGGGTTTTCTATTAATGTCTACTAGTGTGCTTATTTTAGGGAACAATAAGTACCCCTTGATCAATTTGAAGAAGAAGAGCCACCTCAAGATCCAGAAGATTCTCCAAAAATTTCAAATTAATTAAAATATTAATCTAAAATAGACACAAAGCTCTTGGAAGATTTTGATTCCAAAATACAAGATTTAGCATTTCCTCCCACATATCTCCAAGATCAATCACCCTCTCTCATTGACGAGGTGATCAAAGTCAACATCAAAACTAAAGAACATCCTAAAATAATTAAACTAGGGGCAAATCTTATGCTTGAAGAACATCAAATCATTATTGAGATACTCAAGGAATTTATAGATGTATTTTCATGGTGTTATTTTGACATGCCAAGGCTTGATCCCTCCTTAGTTGTTTATTATTTAGTTGTTCATCCTAATGCCAAACCAATTAATAAAAAATTACATAAGATGCACCCTAAAGTATCCTTACTAGTTAAGGAGTAATTATAGAAATTGTTGAAATCAATATTTATCCAAACCATTGATTACTCTGATTGGATATCTAACAATATTCTTATGGCCAAGCCACAAGGAGGGATTTGGATTTGTACTAACTTCTGCAACATCAATGAGGCATGTCTTAAAGATGACTTCCGTCTCCCAAACATAGATATAATCATAGATTCAATAGCTAGGTATGAAATGTTATCCCTTAAGGATGGATTTTTGGGATATAACCAAATCAAAATTTTGATTGAGGATAAACATAAAATAGCTTTCATTACTCCATGGGGGACCTTCTATTATCAATTCATGCCCTTCAGTCTCAAAAATGTGTGTGATACTTATCAATGGGAAATATATTCAATGATATGATGAACAACATTATGGAAGATTATGTGGATGGTATTTTAGGGAAGTGAAGACCTAGATCTGAGCACCATATTGTCCTATGCAGAATCTTTGAGTGGCTACATGAATATAACATCATATTGAATCTAAAAATATGTGTATTTGGCATTACCTCAAGAAAGTTATTAGGGTTTATTATATCTAGAAGAGGCATAGAAGTGGACCTAAATAGATTCAAAGCCATTATAGAGATGCCTCCTCATAATATGAAACAACTTAGGAGTCTTCAAGTTAAGTTATAATCTATTCGGAAGTTCATCTCTCAGCTCACAAATAAATACCACACCTTCACCCATATATTTAAGAAGGGAAACTACTTTAGTTGAAACTATGAATGACATTAGGCTTTAAATAATCTTAAGTAATATTTGACAAATCTACCTATGTTATCACCATAAGTTATGAAAAGGTCCTTGCTCTTATATATCTCAACAACACCTTATGTAATAGGTGCCCGTCTTGCACAACATAATGATTAAGGAAATAAGCAAGATATATATTATCTTAGTTGCACATTGATTTCATATGATTTAAATTATACTCTCATTAAAAAATCTTGACTATTAATTATCTTTGCCTCATAAAATATTTGACATTATCTACTAAATAGTTAAGTTTAACTCATCACTAAAGTTGATCCCCTCAAATATCTACTATCAAAATCAGCTCTCATAGGAAGAATGGCCAAATTGATAATGTTACTTAGTTAATTTGATATATAATATGTTCATTAAAAGTCCATTAAAGGATAGACAATTGTGGATCAACTTACAGAGGCACCTCTTGTGGTGACTAAACCTCTTACCATAACCTTCTTGGAATAATCCATAATAAATACCATAAAATATAATAACTAGAGGCTATATTTTGATGGCTCTTTTACAATGCATGGATCAAGAGCCAGTATTCTTTTGGTCACTCCATAAGGAGACCTTATTCCTAAGGATTTTTTATTATCTTTTCCATGTAGCAATATCATTTTTGAGTATGAGGCTTTAATTAGCCATCCAATGGAACATCTAACACCTCCAAGTATTTGATGATTCATAGCTAATAATCAAGCAAGTCAATGAAGAGTTCCAACCCTGAGATGAGAAATTACTCCTATATATGTAGTTAGTAGATCAGTTAAAGTAGAATTTTCATTTTATTACATCTGAACAAGTGTCAAGGGGAAGTAATAAAACTATTTATTCTATGGCCAGTAGTGGGTCTCTAATCGACCTTACTAAAGAAGTCCTTGAAGGGAATTTATTGATTGAGCATTTGATCTTACCAACCCATTAATATATGGCTCCTCCACAAATTTTCACTATTCTTGGTTCTAGTCTCCCCTAATATCATGACATATATACTTATCTCCATAATAACATCCTTCCACTCAAACACAATCACCATCAATGTAAGGCCTTCATCCATCATACCTCTCATTATACTATCTTTGGGAGCATGTTTTACTAGAGAGGCTATGATGGGAACTTGTTGAGATGTTTGACCTCAAAAGAGGCTTATTTTATGATCAAGGAGGTCCATGATAGTATTTGTGATGGCCATGTTAGTGGAATGACCCTACTTAACAAATTTCTTAAGACTAGATACTATTGGCCTACCATGGAACAATACACCTACCAATAATATACCTGGTAAAATTTGTGAAAGTGTGTAGCCTAAAAAAAAACATGGTAATCTTATACATTCACTCACATAAGAATTGTAACCTATGATGAGCCCATGACCATTTTCTATATGGGAGCTATATTTGATTAGAAAGATAAATCCCACATCATCTGATGACCATAAGTTTATCATCATCTATGGGTTCTTTTACTAAATGGGTAGAATATATACCACTTAACTACACCAAAAATATCCAAATTATTAAATTCATCTTAAATCAAATCATTTGCCATTTTAGCATTCCATCCATCATCCTATCAAATAACAATAAGTCCTCCAAAAATCAAGAAGTCAAGGCCTTATGTAGGCATTACCATATCAAGTAGCACATATATACACCCTATTACCCTAGGGGAATGGATAGGTTGAAGATAAAAATAAGACTCATATCAATATTCTCAAGAAAATTGTCAATAATGCAAGGAGGAACTAGAACCTACAATTATATTCCATACTCTGGTCTTATAGAACAAGCATTTGAACACCCACTAAGGCCACTATGTATTATTTGGTTTATGGAATAGAGGCCATCTTGCCTATAGAAGTGGAGATCCCTTCCTTACATATCTCATTGTGGGGCATAATCACTAATCATAATTTTATATAAGAAGGGCTACAAGAACTGAAGCTTCTAGATGAAAATGTCAAAAGGCTCTAAATCACACATAGGCTTATCAATTTAGATTAAGAGGCCAACATCTCAAGAAGATCTAGTCCTAAACATTTAAGGTTAGTGATCTAGTCTTAAAAGAGAATCATAAAAATACCAATGCAAATAGGGATAAGAAGGGAAAATTTGAAACCAATTAGCTTGGGCCCTACATAATAATTACTAAGTTTGGATCAGGAGCCTACAGGTTAGCCACATTGGATGGTGAAGATCTCAATGAGCCAATGAATAAAAAACATTTAAAATGTTTCTATACATGATAATCTCCAATTTAACTCCATCTATGGGTCCCCACTCTTGGGGGCATAACCATTTCCATTTCATACTTCTCTTATCATTCCACTCTATTTCCCCATCCCTGACCCTAGTCATACAAGTGGGAATCCATTATACATTTATACAACAAGAGACAAAGGTTATAAACTAGAGAAAATTCATTGCTTATTGTGTAATGGGAATATTTTTTAAAGAATCCTCTGGAATCAATTTATCCATTTTCACATATATCCTCCATCTCATCACATCCTCAAACATATCCCCATCACATCTTATTTGAATATTACATCTCCTCTTAGAATCAAGCTAATCCTATCCTCCTTTATCTTGTACTACCTCTAAGCCATGGTCCACATATTCTCACTAACTCTATCATAGGTATTACTTTGGGGTATAACATACACTATCCCATCGAATCTTGATCAATTATTCTAAGCCTCATATAAAATTTCTTTTGATTCGATTGGATCCTTATTTTAATACAATAATTTTGGGCATAATATACCCATGTACCTACCCCCTATATCATTCAAGACCATTTTCCATAATCATTATACTTCCATCACCTGATATTATCACATGTATATCTATTTTGTTTTGTTTATCCCTATCTTTAGGATATTGTGTCTTATTTGTATCTTGTGTATATATGAGTGTATTTGTTTTGAATATGTGTGGTTTTTTGATTAATCATTTAGTCTTGTATATATTAATAAAATTATCCTATTTATTTTAATAGTCTTATAATCATTTTGTATATATTTTATCTTGTCAACTTCATGGAACAAAGATGGTTTAGGTGTCTCCCAAACTTGTTTTGGGAAAATTCACTTCAAAAATGGAGTTCCCCCACACACCATGTGGTAATATACCTTTGAATCCTATCATGTCATTGGCACATATTTATTTGTTGGTGCAATATTAAAATGGATTGCATACATTATTACTAGCTTCAAAAATTCCCACCCATCTCATCCCCCCCATTACTATCATCATATAGCCTAACCCTCACTATTTAACCTAATCATCCTACCATCTCATCATTATCCCACCTCCTTAGTCCAGGAGGATTCTTATCTAATTTGTGAAACATAAAAAATTAATGATGGGTTAATCTTTATTCAACACATTGATTAACATTTTATTCCAATTTACCATTTCAAATCAACACATCTCACTAAAATTACATAATTTTACATCCATGTAAATCCATTTCATAAGATTACATATCATCCACAAATCCTAAAACATCATCACATAAATAGACATCCATCTCTCATATCATTAAATCCATATATAACATCCACCTAATCTATCCACATATCCATTTACACATGAATAACCATCTAAATAATATCATTTTAAATCAAATGCATACATCAATATCTAAGTACCTACATCATATCAAACACATGTCATCTAATATAATTCAAATACACATGTATAAAACATCACATCATATAACATTATGAAAGTAATCCAATACATCTATCAAATCTATCTTATCTATCAATACATCCATCTCATCACATCATATAAAATACAAAATATCCATAATAAAATCTAATAAAAAACATGCATACTCATAATGTCATCAAACATAATGCATCACATCACAAAAGAAATATCATAATATAATATCAAATGTCCACATGCAGTCCATGTCAAAAAATATATACAATATGAGGGACCCATGGGCATACATGTGCTATAATAAATAGAACCCATTTATATGCAACCTCACATAGTCTTGACTAGGCTCTTTGTGGTCCTCTAGGGTGCTTGTGTACTAATTGCATTGAGTTGGATCTAAATGTAGGGGCATGCTACTCAACTATCATTACTACCTCATACAAGTCCCTATAATACTATACCTATAACTCCCATGTTAGCCTCATAATGTTCTGTATAACCCCATCCATCCCACATGTTAGCATAGTTATGTCTGCCTCCTCCTTTGCCCTCTCATCCACTTGTATCTCTCTCATCAAATTTTTTATTCAAGTCTACATCTGAATAATCTATGCCTATAACCTAGTAATCTATGTATCCCAACTCTAGATCTAGATCTATAACATCACTACCTGAGCCTATGAGGTGGTAACATGTTCTTGTAAGCTAATAACCTATCCCTATTCTTAGGCTAATTACCCATCCTATCCCTATAATTGAGCTTGGAGCTGGTCTCTCTCCATGGTAATACCTACTATCTCTATGATCCATACTTGCATCTCTATCCTAAGACATGCTAATAAAGATCTCTCATCCTTATTCAATGACTTTTAGGATGGTCCTACCCCATCACCACTCCCATTAGCTCCATCCTATGTGCCAACCAACCCAACATATACACTATTTCCCCCATCCTAGGTCCCACTCCCTTCAGCTTTAGCCACTATAGTTGCCTAATCAAAATCACCCCCATATACCTCCATAATATTTATCCCTCCCTATCCATCTTGTGCATCCTACATTGGGACCTATTCCCTCTTCCATCTCCATATCCTTGCTTGCACATGTAAAACCCTCCTAACCACTCCCCTCCATACCATAGGCCTAGACTTGAGTAACCTCATTGGAATCCTCTAAGCCCACCATGACATATATGCTACTATCACACCTAGATCTAGTAAATGTCTCTAAAAATCCCATGGGATTAGAGCAAGGCTATCATAATCAATTCATGTTATAGATATATCCACTACCCTTCCCCATTGTGGCCTCTCTTGATCACTCCTTACAAATATATTTTCCTTATATGAAACATCCTATAAAAGCCCAAACTATCTTTGAACATAGTCAAGGTCTATATCACTCTATAATGAAGTCTTTTTGACCTGTCAGGTAACACTCCATCAACATATATTGTGTCACCTCACCCTCATCCTCAAAAACCAAACTAAAGTCCCCTATAGGTCATCCAAGTGATATACTACAATGATAAACTATCAAAATCCTATCCATAGAATCTCATCTCTATGATATGGCCTCTCTATACACCCAATAAAATATACCATCCAAAGATGATGGGCTTGTGAGGCTCTCTAGATACTTGGGTACCTAGTGGATTTTATATCTCTATATGATCCTAACTCTAAATTTGCAATAACAATGACATACTTAGGCTTACAACTACCCTATAGTCCCCCAAGTGTAACTTCTAATATAAATGAGCCAACACCTCTAGCCCTAATGTAAACACCTTTAAATATTGAATCATGTTAGCAACCACATCTCCAATTCCTAGGTGAAACCACTGGTCACTCTTGTCTAGCAAGAGTATGATGATGACAAAAAAACATCACCACTAGTGTCAAATTGATCAATGGTAACTCTCACAAGCATTTATCAATGTCTACCTATTAGTCTTTGACACCAACTCACAACCCTCCTTCTAGTCTCTATACTATCACACTTAATGTGTATGATCAGAAGTAGTTCTCGCCCCTATCATAGGTAATCATAAAATATGATATAAATCCTCTAATTTCACCATCATCTCTCTAATCATGAAGTGTAAGGTACTTATCTCTGAGTGTTGTTGCTCCAATAACATATTAATCAAGTCATGATCAATCCACACCACAAGCATTGTAGCTATGTAGTACAGCCCAACCAGATCTAACACACTATAGTCTATAGGGGTCAATCGATGCATCTCATGAAGAACCTCAAGATGATATAATTAAGATGCCATCATGCCCAAGTCCTCCTACACTAATCACACCACCCATTACTAAACCTATTATATCATGTGTTCCCTTTTAACCTCTCTCACCTAGTTGACTCACCTACCTCTAACTCATTCTCCCTCCCAATCATACTTATCTTAAATCATACACCCAAACCCTAACACCTATTATCCATACTAACATCCCTTGACTAACTAACCATCTTAATCACCACTCCCATTTATTCTCAAACCCACATCCCCTTTCCCCCTTAATTATATAACTCAAACCTAACTACCCCTAATCCATGATAACCTAACTAACTCTAATACTATCTAACTTAACCACTTCCTCTTATCCTATTCCCCATCTTCCCTCTTTATCCTAACTTCTCACTCTAAACCTAACTAACTCCCTAAGACATTCACCTAATATTTTATCCCTACATCCCTTAATTGTTAGTTCCATCCTTGATAATATCACTATTCACTATCTTTTCCCTAACCCATGACATTTCCAATTCCACTTCTCAAGTTGTGTGATTTTGCATAACTATGACTATAAACTTATGGTTATGAAAAATTACATATACCTAATCATGTTATCACAATATCACAAGTCTAAAATTTTGGTATTACAATAAATCAATTCCATAGTTATGGTATTGTAATACCATAACTCATGAAGTAAAATCACTAGTCATGAGTGCAATAACATGATTGAGGGCATTGCCCTCAACTGTGATATTGCATCCATGGTGCCTCTGATCTAACATGAAATAAATGTTAAAATTAAACAAATTACTATATTAAGGGATATAAACATATTGGTGGTCCAACATCCTCAGGTCTTTGTAATTCCCAAACTCTCTCACCATAGTGTGAAGCTTGTGGGATCCGGTCCATGCTTTTAGCTTAGAGAAAATTTTCACCAAGGTTAAAAGTCAAAATCAACTCTTTTTTACCCCTTTATCCTATTTCACCCCCCTTTTCACCCCCTCCACCCTTTTAGCCCCTAACATCCCTATTATCTTATCCTATCACACCCACATAACATCAATATACTCCATTACCCCAATAAATCATTGATTATCATCCTTTAATCATCTGGGGCATGGATTTTTCTTTTATCCATCATCCAACTTAATCCCAAGTTAGAACTACATCATATTGAGGTCTCTTAAGACTATGTAAGCAACACTTGACTATGGTCTTATGCACAAGGATAGGTTTGCCACTATTAATCCATAATCCCCATCCTTTACTAGATGAATCACTTAACAATATCATATCACTTTAAGCTACACATCTCAAGTAAAGTGGTTCCGTACCATTAATCAATTCATCTGATCTCCAATATAGGCTTTCAAGCCCTCCTTAAAATGTGTCCTTACTATGGGAATTATCACCAAATGTTATCTTATCTCATCTCTTTATTTTCCAGGCTATATCTTCATCTTGGGAAAGTTGCCTTATCAATTAAGTCTTCTTTCTAGACATTGAACATTTTTCTAGAAACCATCTCTTGAGACTAAGCCACTATATACCCTCATATCTATACTTGGGTCATCTTAATGATAGTTATATCATTTCTTAGGGAATCCCAATCCATCTTATAATTATGGTTGTATCCCACTCTTGGGACTTCTGTTTGAGTGACCATCCATGTCATTTATCCCTACATGCGCCCTTGAGGGGGCATCACTACCTACTAATACCATTTCCATTCATGATCATGGTTTTTATTTGAAATATAATTACTCCTTCCACTTATCTCCACTCATATTTTCCTTTAAAATAGGGGTAAAATATGTGCACCTAAAGCCTCTCACCCTGATAATTATAATAATTATGCTAATTTAACCTATACCTATAGCTTCTAGCCAACTAGCTAATATCCCAATCACTACATCAAAATTCCTACATCCCATAAAACTTATTATAACCCTAAAATCAATTAATCATTATGATTAGCCTACTAACTAAGCTTACTTACCCACTAGCCTACCCATTAACCCAATTTCCAATTTAAAAATACATTTTATTCACATACTCATCTACCACCCTATTAAACTAGTTATTCCTACACCCTTACTCCCTAATGGAGATTCTAGAATTGGAGAATTCTATAATATCCTCTAATTTAACCCTTATACTCTATAATCCTCTATTCTAGAGGTTTCCAATGAATTAAAAAATCCTTGGAAATTCCTTGGCCATTGATCTCAATGGCTTAAAATTAAATTTGAGCCATTGATTTTCCCTCCCATGGATTATATAAACAATCTATGCCTCCATGAAAACTAACTTAGAAATATTGAAGCTAACTTGATAACTTATAGACATAAACATCCTTATAACATTATCAAAGCATCTATATAACCTTATCAAAGCCATTATCAAACCAAGAATTCATTGAAGCCATTGTCAAGCATAATCAAGCAATCCAACAATCCACTTATTTTACACTCAAAATCAGTTTGGAAATTTTGGAGGGGAGCTATAAGAGGTTAAATGATGGTAATTGGTTCTATTATAAACATGTGATTATCTATTTATCCTCTATGTTTGATGTTGTTTGCATTTTAGGTTTTATTGATAAAAAATAGTAATATAGAAAGAATCCAAAATTCTTGCTATAGGTGCTATAAAAATAAACTCACATTTTAGTTAAATGCTCATAAGAGTTTCCATTTTTATGTTTATTTTTTAGTGTTTATTTCACAAGACAAGTTTTGCATGTATTCTCTCCTCTCATCCCCTTTATGCAACTTGGGTGATAAAAAAAGCTCACTTATTGCATTTTTCTCTTTTTGTCCAAAATCATGGAAGGAAAATCTCTAAGGCCCTCCCCAAAAAATGATTGATTTGGGTGACCCCGAAATAACCCTAAAATCCTTCCACCTTCTTTATTTTATACATTTTTGGATTATGGGTGGGAGTTCATCACCTCCTCATAGGTTTTCTAGGGAAGTGTTGACTCGAGAATTCATCTCCCGACATGACTTCAACCCCACTCCATGGTAGGGTTATATAAATTGAGGTCAACTTACTAGGATGCTTATTTGAGTGGTTAAGAAAGATACATTAGTAAGAGATTACCTCAGAACATATGATTAACTTAGACATCACACTACACTAAGCAATGATGGATGTAGTGGTTGTGAAAAGGATAAGACCTTTTCAAAACAATTCAGTTCATATAGATCCAAATGATGTGTTGTGGCTTAGTGTTAGCCACATATATGGGACCATTTAGAAATGAATGAAAATTGATAGTTTAGAAAAACCCACTTGCTATGGACATATCGTCAATACAGGGTGAGTGCCTAAAGTTACATGTCATACAAACTCTTTAGAGAAGAGGGGGCCTAAAAACATTACTTTTCATGCATTTTTAATTTTTGGATTAACAACTTAAATCCCTCTCAAGATCAAGTATATAGATAGAATTTGATAGTATAAAGTTATCTTGTCAGTTTTTAGGATTTTAGATGTTACACTTAGGTGTTTTTATTATTTTCCCTTTAATTTACATGGTCTTAAATCAAAATTATTTGTTTATTGTACCATGTCCAAAAATGAGTCATGTTTACACAACTCCTTTGTTTGAAAAGGTGTTATATTATTTCTTTGACCTCACACATTTAATTTATTCATTTATCAATATTTTATGTGTGTGTAATTTATTTGAAAGCGGCATAATTACATTTCCCATTTCATTCTAAGTCTTGTGCCTTTAAATTTTTTGAAACAATTCATTTTCCATACCTTTAGAGCATGATAGCATCATTATGCTTCTCACATTATTTCAAAGACTTGTTGCCTTGTGTTCAATTGTAATTTTATTACCACACATGCCTTCTTCTTCTATGTTTAGTACCATCATGCCATTCATTCTTGTCTAGCTTGTTGTCCATTTGAGGAATATAACCTTCTAAATCAAGTTCAAAATTAGTTTTGATAAGTTCAGATTCAAAAATTGATTAGTGTATGCCTATGTCATGTAATTTTGGCTTAGATATTTACTTTCACTTTTAGGTTGTGCAAATTAGACTAATTCCTTGTTCGATTTAAAGACTATTTTTGTGCCTAGATTTAGGAAGTGGTATATCTTCCATGTGCCTAAAAATACAAATATATTTTGTGAAAAAGATCAAGTTTATGTTTAAATTTGAATGCCTAGTTTGAGTCAAAGTGTTTCAAATGTGTTAGATTAATTATCTTGTATTTTTAGGATAGTTTGTTTAAAATTCTAGCTTTTGTGCCTTGTTCCCAAAAGACCTAACAATTCCTATTTGTTTTTAGACCTAGTCTAGTTTAAATCTAGATTCTATGCCTTGTTCCCAAATGACCTAGAAAATTACCTTTTATTTTCTTTCAAAGTCTATCTTTTGTGCCTTGTCCCCAAAAGTCCTAGCAATTCCTATTTGTTTTTGGACCTAGTTCATTTTAATTCTATATTTTTTGCCTTGTTTTGAAAAGACCTAGAAAAATCCCTTTTATTTCCTTTCAAAGTCTAGCTTTTGTGCCTTATCCCCAAAATACCTAGAAATTCTTATTTTTTAGACCTAGTTCATTTCAAGTTTAGATTTTTTGCCTTGTTCCCAAAAGACCTAGAAAATTCCCTTTTGTTTTCTTTCAAAGTCTAGATTTTGTGCCTTGTTCCCAAAAGACCTTGTAATTCCTATTTGTTTTTAGACCTAGTTCATTTTAATTCTAGCTATTGTGCCTTATTTATAATAATCCTAACATCTTACCTCTTTGTTTGGACGTAGTTGTTTTGAGCCTTGTTCCTAAAGACCTAGAAACCCTTTTCATTTTTAGACCTAGTTTGACATTATTTGAAAAACTTTTAACTAAGTTTAGCATTAATTTTTACCCATCCACTTGATCATTTGTGTAAGACATTTGAAATTAGACTATTTTAGACTGAGTTTGTCATTGACCATTTTGGGAAATAACTCCAAGTTTTTAGACCAAGTTAGACCAAGTTTGGACCATTTATCTTTTAGACCTTATTTTTAATATTTTATAGAACTCTAGACCTATATTTACAGAATGTTAGTCATTGATTTGGATATGTCTCATTATACTTATAGTGGATCCATATACAATCCATGTTATGAAAACATGGTCACAAATGATGATTTAACTCAAGACCCCTACCATGATGATGTGGTTTGTGAGACAGATCCTTGTTTTCCTTACACTACTCACAATGGGGAACATAGTCAAGATCAGTTAGCCCACTATTTTATTAACATGCTTGCATACTAAAAGCAAGACCAAGATAAAACTAAACAATACCTTATTAGGATACCATTAGTTGTAGAATAATTTCAAAAAAAATCATATTGCATTACTATGCCATCAAAATATGATCCTTATTTATTTGATTGTCACTTGTTTGAAAACAAGGATGAGGTTTTAGTTAGAGCTATGAAAGTAGGGGCCAAATTTCTATCAAATTTCCCTCGTGAAAATTTACCTAGTCTAATTATAGTACCTTTAAACATACCTTAAACCCAAAACATTGAGCATGCCTCTATTATCCATCCTCAAGCACTCATATTGATGTCATATCAAGACCCAAAAATTCTTTTTAAAGGAAAGGGACTCATGGAGGACCACTTTCTACAAATGCAATAAGAATATAAAAGCTATTTAAATCTAGTGTACAGTTTTTATACCATGGCCATGTCAAATGCTCTACTCATAAAGCTAGCTCCTTCAATAGGAGTATTATTTGAGTTGATAGGTCAAGATAATTTGGGTATGGACACATTTTTGAAAATCAATTCAATCAATGACATGTAAAATTTCCCATATATTAAATAAGTGAATACTACTTCTACATAGAAAAATGTGCCCAATATGATGGATAACATGCAAGTGTATTCTAATCCAAGTCAAAGTTGTTTAACTACACTAACAAATAGTCCACAACAACAAGTTCCTTTAGTTAATACCATGAGTGGTGCACAATAGTAGGAGGAAAGAACTACATCCAAATCATAATAGGTTACCTCTAATCCTTAACCAACTACTTTATCAATCATGTAACCACAATGATTAGTTAATCAAGCACCAACTAGTGATCTACCTAAAAAAAAGTGATGAATGTTATTCTACCTAAATAGGTGACAACTAACATTCCATAATAACAAGAAAAATTTATTTTACCATTACATTAGATGCAACACACTCCGTCACGTCAATAGGGGGAAACAAATGTTCCACATCAATAAGTAATAAAAAATGTACCTCCATAGTCGCATACCAATATACATTTACAATCAGAAACATTCTATAATTAATAATGTATGTCTGTTGGTCAAAGACAACTATGAAACACCAAATAAGCATCTATTTCACAATAGGTGTTTTCACAACATAGAGGTACCACTATCTAGAAACTACCAGTTAGGAAATGATTACCTTTTACTTAGCACATATCATAGATCTAAAGATAAGATCTTGGTCTGTAATAAGTTCCCCTTATTTATCTAGGTTTGAATAGTTGGTAGTAAGTCCCTACTCAACCTTAGTAGGCATAGTATTTCATCCAAAGCCATATCCTTCCATCACAACCATAATTACCTCAAAACCAAGGATATATACCAAATTTGAACTTGAATATAACACAATAGCATGTGAAATTTCAACAAATGCATCCTAATAGGTGTATGAATATTACCATTAGGCTCACTCATCAAACCAACAATCCAAAACAAACCATTCCTCTATTATATCCTAGTCAAGGTAATCCACCTTTGACCTCCTAGCCTCCACCTTAGCCAAATGTTTGATCTAGTTTATTGGCACAAGATATGCAATAAATGAAGGATGTAATTGACACCATTAAGAAGGAAAAGAAACCAAGAATTTAAAATTAGATGATGTGTGTTCATACCCATTCAACATGGGGTATCTGTAGATACTATTTCCTCCAGGATATGAACCACCAAAATTTGATAAATACAAGGGTAAGGGAGATCTTAAGGCCCATTTGACAGATTTCTTTGTTGATTTTCAACTAGTGGCTTATAGTGACATTTACCTACTCCTCATTTTCCCCTGTAGTCTAGTAGGATAGGTTTTGGATTAGTTCCTTAAATTTCTAAATAATTCCATATTTTATTTTGATGACCTCTCATGAAAATTTGTGCAACATTTCTCATATAATCTTGAACATGAGATTTCATTAGAAGATTTGACTCAATCCAAACAAAAATTTAGTGTAATATTTATAAGATATCTATAAATATGGAGAGAACTTACTAGATGATTTAACCATAACTTACTAGACAAATAATTTGCTATTATGTTTACTAAAAATTTACACAACAAGATATCCTATCATCTGGAGCTTTGGTGTGTGCATACCTTCAAATTAATCATCAATAAAGGTTTACTAATTAAAAATAACCTTATTATCTAAGGGATTATCAAGTTAATATACTCAAAACAAATGCATAATCAAAACCAAGGAATAGGCTCAAATTAGAACCCTAATTGAATCCAAGCACATGCATCAACACCGGCCCAATCCAGTAATTATGAGAAATCCAAACAATAAAACCATAATAAGAATGTTGTTTGAAATGGATTAAATGATTCATGTCATGTCCAAATGATGCAAAAACCATCTTCTCAGCCTACTCTACAAATTTAAATTACTCCTCATCAATAGATTATTCAACAAGTGTAGTCTTCATAGTAACCTAGACTAGATTCATAAATGTAATAACCACCACATTTTCAAACTCCTCCTCCAAGAATCAAACCCCCTCCTTGAGTCTTTAATGACCTTGGAGAACCTATAAATTGAATGTTTCACAAACTATCCATAGCTAATATGATTAGTTGGCCAATTCTAAAGCATTATCATGAGGGTATTCTATATCCAAACTAGTACATAGAGAATGAGTTTAGTGAATACCTTCATGTACATGGACATAATCTAAACCATTGTGTGTATTTAAAACACCTCATCCAACATATGTTAGAAAATGGGGAAATTACATTGGCTAATAGAGTATCTACATCCAATCATAACCCTGGTATCTACTAAAACCCTTTTTTGCAACATAATAATAATGATCAACAACAAAAATAATAAAGGCTATACTAACAACAGTATCAACAACATCCATGAAAAAAAATTCAGTATCAACAACAACAACATAACCAAATGGGAGGAACTAAGGCTATAATGATTCCAACAACCAATAGACTTACCATGTAGTTGCACATGACTACAACAAAGTTGTAGGTCATATTATTGGAGGTCATGTTTAAACCATCACCATTAATCCTTGACCAAGTGTTAATAAAACAAGACCATTGACAAAAAATTACAATCAACCCCTCTATGCCAGTAATCCTTTCTTCACCAAGGACCACAAACAAGTGTAACAATAAATAGGGATTATTATTTTTGAACCTTGTACCAATAACTCATCATTTCCCTATGACCATAAATAAATGCACTAAAAATTAAGACTTATCCTATCTGGGCCATCTTCATTATCATTTTATAGAAATAATGGTCCTATATCCAATTCCAATTATGCAATCATAACTCAAAGGTATAGGATCACCATTCCAAGCCCATAACATCCCACCAATGAACCAATCCAACCTAGTATGTTGGATAAGAACAAACCATATACCACTATTAAGGAAAATCCATATGGCATTGTGGAATAAATTCAAAATATTCCTGCATAAATCTCCATTTTATATTTGTTATGTATATTTACCATCCAAAAAAAAATCCTAATAGAGTTCCTAGGCTAATCCTAAGTTTTAAATGACATAACTGCAGACAAATTCTAAGATTTGGTTATACATCTAGTTATACGCTAATAGTTGATCTTTGATCAAAGTGATATGTCATCCCTTGGCCCTCTCCATAATAATACCCTATTATTTAATTTGTCATCATGTGGCACAAAATTAAATGTGTCCTCATAGATAATGGATTAGGCCTGAATATTATGTCTTTGAAACTTAAGAAGCATCTCAAATACACAACAATTGATTTATAGCTAGAAATAATTACTATAAAGGCCTACAATAATAAAGAGTGGGAATCATAAGGTACCATAAGCTTACTATTTATCATTGGACCATTGACCCATGATACACTTTTCCATGTGTTAAAACTAGATCTAACTTAAAATTTACTCTTGGGTAGACCTTGGATACATGAAATTCATACAATCCCTTCGAAATTGTACCAGTGTCTCAAGTTCTCTCACTCGAGCATAGAGGTCACTATCAATGGATATTTGTAGCCCTATAAACATTAAAAATATTTATAGGTTGAGTATGAAAATTAAAACTACCATTTTGGCCTAGTTTTGATTCACAAAAAGGACAAATAAAAAGAAATACTTATCGAGTTGCCAGAGGCCAATTATATAGACCCTGATATCCTTGATTAATCTAATCATATGCCTCCTCTTTTAATGTCTAATCATGTTATCATCTTAGCCAACGTCTTAGGAGAGTATTTGACCTATGACACATTTCACATTTCCAAGATTCCACAGAACCACAAGTCCTATGAAAGACCTAAAGATAAACCAATTTGCATGGAATGGAAATGAAAAAGAAAAGATATACTTCATATTCTAGCTCTTGTTATTTTCACATTAGCCACTAACCAAGAAGATGACCCACTTGCCAATAATGAATCCTAGTTATACGATGATAAGTTGGTCAATTGCTATAAAAATTCCAAATATCCCATCCCTAATAAGATCGTGGAGAACCAAGCCTATGAAGGTGGATGCCTCAGGCTAAATCAATAGGGTAATCTTGAACCAATCTCTATAACTCAGTACAAAGGAACTTGTGGTCTCATATTTAAACCACCTTAGGGTTGACCCCATGTATTTTATTCAGGTTATAATGCCAACATCTAGTGATGATGATGCTGACAATGAATCAAAATCTGATTATAGCATTTATGAAAACCAATCCAATACCAACTTGTTTGACCATTTATACCATTATCCCAATTATCTGAGATAACCCACTTCCTCTATATCACCCTCAACTTATAACTTGGTACTAATAAGAATCTATAGTGCCTATAGATGAGTTTGATAATAATGAGGCCTACTGTGATTTTCTAGGCCTAAGAGATATGTTCTATTGGGAGACCACAAACAAGGGTTTTGTATCAAACTAGATCTTACAACTTATTTTTAAGAGTGGGTGAACACATTTAACTAAGAACAAAATATTAAAACATTTAGGTCCCCAAGTGAAAACCTCTTTGAGGCACTTTTGGATTAGGGTAAAATTAAATATAAATGCTAGTCTTTTGGTGAAAACCTATTTCAAATGCCATTAAATAGGGGTGTTTACCTTTCCTCAAATGAAGCTCAAGAGACCACCAACTATGAACTTGCTTTCGAGTTCATGTTCAATTCTATAAAATAACATGCATTTGATCAAATCATAAAAGAGTTTATAAAAATGTCTATAACATGGTTATTCATACCATTGGGAGATTTAGATTCATCTTTTTTAGGTAAGATTGAAGAACCATTCCAACTAGAGGCATTTGCAATTGTAGGCTAATTAAAATCATTACCCACCATTCTGGAAGATGGCTCGACTCTCTTCTTAGAAGATACTATGAAAGTCAACATCAACACTCCAAATGACCCAAAATGGATCAAACTAGGCAAGCACCTCACTTAAGATTATTGTGAAATATTTACATCCCTTTTGAGGGAAATTGTTGACATTTTTACTTGGACATATTCCTACATGCCTGGTTTGGAACCTGCCTTGGTTTTACACCACATTGTTGTATGTTTTGATGCCAAATTTGTGAAGCATAAATCATGAAAGATGCATCCTTGAATTATTTTATTAGTTAGTAAAGAGTTGGAAAAACTCTTAGAATTGAGATGCATCTGATTGATCAACTATTTAGTGTAGATCTCAAATGTTGTGCATGCTAGTAAAAAACTAGAAGGAATCAACATCTGCACTAATTTTAGAGATATAAACAAGGCCTACCCCAAGGATTAATTTTCTCTACCAAATATTGACATGATAGTTAACTCCATAGTAGGGTAAAAAATACTTTCACTCATGGATGGATTTTTAGGGTACAACCAAATCTAAATTATACCAGAAGACCAACATAAGACAACATTTACCACTCTTTGGGGAAATTTTGTTATCAAGTTATGTTGTTTGGTAACAATTATTTTGGGGCCACATACCAAATACCCTTGACCATCATATTTCATGATATGATGCATGGCATTGTTGAATACTATGCCGATGACATATTGGGTAAATCACAGACTCATGTCGATCATCTAACTACACTACAAAGTATATTTGAGAGGCTTCATGCATACAAAGTCAAACTCAATCTCAAGAAGTGATTCTTTGGTGTCAATTTTGGAAAATTATTAGGCTTCATCATGTCTCATTAAGACATTAAAGTTAATCTTGATAAAGTACAAGCCATTACTAAGATGCCACCACCTTCTAATTTGAATTAGCTCTATAGTTTGTAGGGTAAGATTTAGTCTATTAGGTGATTCATCTCATAATTAGCCAAAAATTCCATCCAATTACACACTTATTGAATAAGGGTGTCACATTTCATTAGGATGAGAACTATCATAAATCCTTTCAACATCTAAAGGACTATCTTGCCAATCCACTTGTTTTATTACTACTAAAGATAGGAAAGCTATTCCTATTGTACCTATCTACCATAGAAAAAGCCTTGGGGGAACTTCTATCTCAAAATTATGATAATGGAAAATAACATGTCATGTATTATCTAAGCCATATATTGGTCGTGTAAGAACACAATTATATACCAATATAAAAAGCTTGTTTAGCTATGGTCTTTTAGAAACAATGTTATAGAAAAGTAGGGGCCTTCAGTCATCGACCTTGTCAAGTACTTGTTTGGCTATTCAAGTCAGATACAAACTTGTGATAGCTGAGAAAAATCCTTGAATAATCTTATAGTGCTCAACATTTTATCACTCGACTATGATAGCATCACTTCACATAAGGCACAAGCCTTATGATCTCACCTGAATCATAATAGAGAAAGGATTGGGGACTGCATTAGGCTATTTATGCCATAGTGTAACTCTATCTTCTAGGGGATTTGGATATTGAGATGGTAGTGTTAAATTCATGGGAAAAATTGATTCTAGGGAGGATCCAACTATCTATTAGGTGCAAGCTTATAAGATGTGGTTTTATAGCTTCATGGGTACAAGCTTTTGGTTTCTTTGGCTTAGCATCATTCAAGTGCTTGGAGGATTCAATGGGGTACTTAGATGAAGGAATTAGACTTAGGCTAGCACTTTGGCACAAGTATCATCACGAGGCATGGAGTTTTGCCTATACTTAGACAATTTTCTATATAGAGTGTTGATGTCATCATAAACTATAAAAACACCATGAACAAGTTAGGATGAAAGCTTATTGGAATTCAATATTTGTAATATAAGGTTAAACATTGAAACTATTACAAACACTACCCAAACCATTCTCATTTTAAGCTTATAACTATAATCATGTATACCATACTAACACTCATTAGATGCAACACCATTCATCATTAAATACAGTTCAAATACAAAGTATATATCAATAGAAACTGAGCAAATGCTCATATTAAGCTATTACAGGACTAGAGGCTCACAAGTGAGATTTGGAACTATAAAGAAGAGTCTCAATGATGTCCATGCTAAAACTATATCTACATGGTGACTATAACATTTAAAAACAATCCTATAGAGATTCACTACTCCAAATTGCTTCCCCTTGGTAACTGGATTAAGCCTGGCTTTATAACCCTTAGGAGTATCTTAGTACCATAGTGAAAGGAGCATGCTAGGGGATGAGTTGGTTTTGGGTGCAATAATTCCACTAGCTCCACTACCTGCTTTCATCATGTTGTGATTTGTCCCATATACCCACTTACCAATGATGCTTGAGTTAGTATGGAGTTGGTTAGCCACCTACTAGCTAGTGCCACAAGATGACAAAATAATGCAAAGTGATTGCCTTGCACCCAAGTGTCTATTGAGTTAACATAGATCCTATACTTAGATAGATTTAGGGCCCAACAATACCCCATAAAAAAATACTAGTCCACCCTCAAACTAGTATTTCAACTCCTTAGGCATTCAGAACTCTAGCATGTTCTACTTGAGCTCTACGCTAAAGTCCTCAAAGCCATTGATGGTGAGATTGATTTATTTAATGGTGCTATCAATATTTGTAAAGGTGGTGTTAAACATGATCACATCTATATTATCTAACTCTTTCTTAAAGTCCTCTATCCCTTTTTTTTCTTTCATCACCCCTTTATCTAAGATTACCCCTGATCATAAGCCTTCATTTGTAAAGCATGGAAGAGTTCTTCCAGGTCATACTCCTTGGTGTTTATTTAGGTGCTCAAGGTATTGAATTATGTTAAGATTTGCATATGATTAGCCTTGCTATTAGTGTATACCATTGCCATCAATTTATCCTTCTCCCACTTTGATTTTTTTAGGCATGCATCTATGACTGATGCCTCTTTGGATAAGTTAAAAAATTGGCATCGACCACATTTGTTCCCTCTTGAAGCTACATGAAGAGGTATTACACCTCTTTGATCTTCATAGCTAGCTCTTATTTGATCATAACACAAGGGTCATCCTCTTCCTACTCTAGCCCTACATTCAACTTTGGGAGTATCTACTTTACTAGTGCGCATACCTTGTTGACCTCCAAAAAATTTGAAGTATCAATGCCATATAAGAGGGATGAATTAGCTTATTTGATGTACTCTACCAATTGTTGCAATTTGAGCTTCATGGCCTTTACCTATTCCTCCACTTCTAGTATGATCTTTTATCACTTTGAGGCCCAAACATTGTTGATAATTTTCTTTCATGCTACTTTAGAGGCCATCTAGATGAGTGCATTAGCTGAATTGTTTGGATTTAATAAGTGGGGTTTTATTACAAGGGAATCATTCCATTTTTATAATTGATATGTGTTGAGTGCATCCTTTAAGTACACCTCAAAATTGAGGCTCATTTATATAACTATCAAAAGCAAAAGATAACTATTGGTACATCCTTATTGTGGCCATTTTGAGGGGCATATATTCTAACATGTAGCAGTCCTCATCAGTCCACCTCTTCTATGCCTTTTCCATTAGGCTTGGCTTGATACCCTCTTCTTCAGTGATCATGAGCTTTGTCTATTATTCCTCTTTGGTGACAATTATTTCTTTAGTTCCCTCCTCTAAAGTCTCTCCTCCTTGATCTTGTAGGGTTTCTTCTTCCCTTTCATTCACTTCTTATTCTTCATCACAACAACTTCACCCTCCTATGTCTTCTAGGTTTCCTTTGTGCTCTTTGTTTTATCTTTTAAGGTGCCAATATCACCTTCCTTGCCTCTAATTTCCCATTCACTACTTGGGCATGCCTTGGTATAACTTCTTCCATTATGCTAGTGGGGGTGTTAGGTGCCCCTACTAATTTTTCCCTCATGGGTTTTATACTTGGATTGACCCTCTTTTCTTCCTTTTCTCTCTTGGCCCTTTCCTCTTGGGCCTTCTTTATCTCTAGCTTCCTCTTCTTTATTATTATGGCTATCTTTCCTCCTTAGCCTTTATTTATTCAACCTCAACCTTATCAATATCTATTTCGGTCATATTGACTACCCTTATGGCCTCTCTTTTTTGATCTAGCTCCAGTGTCACCTCTATATGCTCCTTGATGATGCCCATTTCCATCCATCAACACCTCTTTTCCTACTTATTTTGTGGAGGCTATGTAGTAGGTTCTATAGGTGAGGTGCTTGATGGATTTTTTGATTTTCTAAGAGTGGAAACAATGTTTTCTTAGAGATCCTCATGAAATTTTATGGTGTTGGGTTCATCTCTAATGTCTTATTCTTGGATGATGTATACTTTCATCCTTCCATCTTCTTCCTCTTCCATTTCTTCACACACCTACTACACTTAAGCTTCCTTGTGCACATCTTGCACCTCCATCTCTACCAAGGTTATCATGGGCATTGCCATTAGTGCCTTGAAATTATTATTTTTCATATCCTTTGGATTGGGCAAAGCAATACCTGGTGTGAAGTCCATGTGCATTTTATTTGGTACAAAGGGAGTGGCTTCATTATAGATGTGATATTCAATCTGATGCACACCTGCATCTCTTCAAGTGTCTCCCCCTTATTTTGGGGAGACTTATTTAATTTTATTGGTGCTAGCTTCCTTTCATAATTAATCAAAAGGGGGTGGTCATCCTTCTTGGGGCATGCACCCTTCTTACTCAACTTCATATCATAGTAAATCATGTATATGTACTCATATATGACCTCCTTTTAGAGGGGATGTATGTCAGTGTGATCTAAGTCATCCTCCTCATCCTTGGTCACCTTTTCCCCTAGGTGCATGTATTTGTGTTACAACCTACTCCATTCCAAATCCATGGTCTTGACTAAGATGTCTAACTATTATGTAATGGGGATTCTTCAAAGCATATCCCTGAAGTATTTAGTTGAGAAGGTATAGGGGATATTTATCTAGCTAGATTTGTTTCCATTTGTGAGTACCACACACACTACATAGAAGTGTTTCATTATGGAAAAGGTTTCCATCCCAAACATATTATGAGGGATATCCTTAGAAATGTACCATTCCTCTATAAATGCATCAATTTAATGGGTACACCACCCCATCATGCATCTTATATTTTTGGGAGAAGGCTAGGGGGTAGGTGAAGTTTTGATATTTTAGTGTTGGGGAGTTGTTGTGTATCAGAAAGACCCAAATGTTATCTTCATCACCATATGGCACTCTAATATCCTCTATGATAATTAGGATTAAAATCGATCCCCACTAGAAGGTCTCCCATACTATACGACATTTCAACATGTTTACCATTTCCTCTACTATGAAGTTGGTGATGTTAAATTTAACCCCTACACCATGTGATAGGTAATGCATAGGCGGGACTTGGTGACATCTACCCATTAAATACTAGGGTAAATTTTTTAACTCATGGGGTATGCCACTAACCTCATTCTAGGGTATTTGATGTCTTTGATTGGGAACATGAAACCTCCTTGCATGCGACTCCTAATGAAATAGATGTAATCTCCATAGATGCATGAGAGGAGGAAATGTACGAGTTCATCTAGATTTTTGAAACATAGAAACTCATAGAGTTTCATTATACTAGCATCTACAAGTTTTTCATAGATGGAAACATCAAAAAATATTGTGCTTGATTATATTTTGGCCCCTGTGTCTACCATGTAATATTTTTCTAGTTCTTACACATTTATCAAAGTGTAGTGGTTATATTCCTTGAGATCATAGGTGTGCGTGAAAGATTCCAAACTCTTTCCTACCAAGACTTCCTTTGATAATTACATATCTTGGTATGAAATTTTCACAAGCAGCTCTTGATCAACCTAGATGATGATAACTCCTTCGACTAGTTGTGCCTTATTTTATATAGGGGCCACTTCTTCCATCACTCATGCCCTTTTGGCATCCTTACATAACTATTGTAGATTGGAACTCATACATTTCTTTCCCATCTTGAATTCACTGATGTTGAAGCATAGTTTATTCACATTGACAAAGCCTAGAATTTTTTATGGCATATCTCATAGTCATGAGATTTATGATTGTGACCTTGTCTCTCAAGTTTCAATTGCCATTAATGATAGCCTCAAAATCACTCCTATTCTCTGATGCCTAGTTCTTATACACTCCATGCTTTACAATCCTTTATGCCAATATCAAAGAGAGCATAATTCCTCCCTTTATTCACTCATTCACTTTTGGCATCTATAGTTTCTTAATTTATTATTACAATATCATCTTCTTGATTCAGCTCTAGTTTATTACTCTAAGTTCAAATTAATTTCAATTTTATAACCCTAACCAGTTGTTCCGCTACCATTTTATACCCTTAATTCAACTACTAAATTAATTACATGTGTTTAATGCTATAGAAGCACCTATAATTCTTGGTATTCACCAAAACCTATGAAATCCAAAAAAATATACTACCACACATGAATTTAATTTAGATATTTGTTCCTCTATTTTCACCTCAATTAAATTTCCTAATGGGTTTTTGGTGAAGTGACGTGTAGTTCAAATGGTCACTTCCCACCTCACTTTGGGTGAATGCTATCTTGTCATGTTGATGTTGATGTTTCCCCTATGTTATTATTTACTTGGAAAAAACTTCACCTTCATTATGGTAACTTGGGTGTAATGCCTCACATGTGCATAATTTATCCTCCATGGTCCCATTTCTTCTTTCTTCTATGCTTCCATTCCAAGTGCACTTTCATATCTTGGTCAATTTATCTATATTTTTGTATCTTGCCTTGGTCTATCCTGGTGCAACCTTTTCCTTCGTTATGGAAATGTAGGCATAGTGCTTCACATGCACATGATTTATCCTCCATGATCCCATTTCCTCTTTCTACTATGTTTCCATTCCAAGCACTCATTCCTATCTTAGTTAATTTTTCTATGCTTTCATCTCTTACCTTGGCTTGTCCTACCCTATACAAATCCCTTATGCTAGTCCTTAAGTGTGTAATGCTAAAGGTGTTTTACACCAGTAACATCCTATGTACCTTTATTTTATCTTGTGCACATGATCACCTTGTGATTCTTTCTCTATCACTTGGTATTCCTATTTGACAAGTTCTATGAGTTCCATGCAACCAGACTTAGGTGTCAAGATTTAGGTTCTTAGGAAGCAACCTTGCTTGATTCACCTGACTTGTATTATGCATGGAAGTTCTAAAAAAATCCTCTTATAGGCCTCAAGGTACCTAGATTTCTAAATCTTATGCATGAAGATCTGGTGTGCCTTATGTCTGAATCTAGAAAATGTCATGTGCCCATAACTTAAGTGTTTAGCCTTAGGCACTTAGAAGGTATTTGATTCACTTGACTATAATTATGCATGAAGTTGTCAAAATATTTTCATCAATGGGCCTCAAAGTACCACTTATTCGCTTATCCATAAAATAATGCAACACAACTCAATTCATCAAGAACTATTTGGCTTGTGCCAAAATTTATTCTGGTCACATAATACCACTGAATCATGACTAAGGAGCTGATTTTTGATGGAATGAGTCCTATATTTCTACTTGTAAGGGTTTAATTGATTACCATTAAAATGCCTAGATAGTATTTCACTTGATAATGTGAGAAATTTGCATGTGCCAGTATCTAATATATTATGGATGACATATGGGCCCATACACCTTATCTATAGTTTGCCTAGGTGCTTAAGGTACCTAGAGTCATAGGTAAATACTAATGCTCATTTATTTAGTAATTTGTGATTGATATGCTTGTCATGCTAGAGCTTCTAGCATTCTTTCTTGATCTATTGGCTCTACCTTGCTTAGGCACACTTCTCATCTAAGTGCTCCAAGTCTTCCAGACTTGCATTCAATAATTATTGGTCATCTAATTGACCAATTTGTGTGATGCATAATGATGGTACTAAAAAATCCATTGGTAGAAACACCTTAGTGATAAAAAAGTCTTGGAATTCCTTCAGGAGATCCATAATGTGTGTCAATTCTACATTAGACCAATAAGCACCTAGAGTAGCCATCTTGGGATCTCCTTCTATGCTAATCTCCACATTGATGGTCTTTAGTGGTGCATGGTAGGGTTCATTATTTTCATAGTATGAATCATCAAATTGTCAATTTCCCTTAGTTATCTCTATATGAAGGTGAGTCTGGTCATCTTCACCAGGAGTGCCATCATCTATCTGGTGCATGTTCCTCCTTTTTCATATTAGAGTTTTACAATAGTGTTCCTTGAGTAATTTTCTAGAATTTAATCCTCAAATAAGGTTGGGATTGATATCCCTCACTCCCTAAACATATCTTTTATCTGCTCCTTGAGGATTATAGTATCCTTGAATACTACCCTTTAAATTACTTATAATGGCTCGATCAACTCCAAATTTTATGGAGAAAAAGAGAAGGTGTGCACAAAATTCTCCTTAAGGTCATCCCAATTGGTTGTTTCGTGGTACATCTCATTGAGCACATACCATGATTTTACCCATGTCTTTAGATTTTTATAGAAGGCAAGTACCCATAGTTCCTTTAGGGTAGTCACACTGTAATTCATCTATGTTTCTTTGCATAAGCATACATGTGCTATGGGATCAAAGTTGCTAGAGTATGCTGATATATCCAAATCCTTGTTACTTCTCCAAAATTTAGTGAAAATGGTTACTTTCATATCTTTTTAGGTTGGAAAGTTAGACTTTTTCACTACCCACCAATGAGTGGTAGTGTTTCTCAATATATACACTAATGCACTCATTATCTCTATCTCTTCAGGGATGCATAATTTAAGATCATGGGCATACCTTCCCACTGGGTTTCTCTCTTAAACTTGTGGGAGTGCCATAAGTTTACCTTTGATAAAAAAGAGTATCTTCTTTTCTTTCTTCTCCTTACAAAAGACCCATCATTTTGGAGTGTGACCAATCTTGACCTAGCCAGTCCTCATAGGTTTCAATACCTTTGCACACACCAAGTGGAACCTATGACTAGTGGCCTCATAAGCTTCTTCGAACCATCAGTTGCAAGCAATATAGATAGTGTATGAGGCTAATTATCTAGATTCTTAAGAGATCACTCCTTGATTAGTGGGGTCAAGATTATCAATGCCTTATGTCATGATCTTATATATATGGTTGATCGTATCCTTAATATAAACACTCTTTACATAAGGGTGTCCTTGGCCACTGGAGAGGGGAATCACTACCCTTTCCTTGCCATTTTCAAAGGTCATATATCACTTCTTGAAACTCATATCAGCATTGTTTGTGTATCACCATGGCCTTCCTAGAAGTGTTGGATGGTTATCTTGTTTAGCCAAGTTGATCACCTTAAATTTAGCATGGAATTTGATGCCCATAATATCTAAAATGGTTCCCTTAAAAAATCTAATTTATTGTGCTTGGGTCTTATTGGCCATAAAGAGTACATGGGGATAAGGCCTTAAGGCTAGCCTACTCATCTTCTCCCATGCATTCTTGGTTAGGATTTTGACCTCAATGCCTATCTTAATAAGGACCTTACATATGTACCATCCATAGATGGTGGAATTAACCAAGAGTTTTTGGTCTTACTTTGTATTTTGGGTATACTTGATCTCTCATGCCATTTCCATGCATGGTGCAACAAATTCAACTGACTGTTGCCTTGCATGTTCTAAAATCAAGTTATTTAATAAAGGAAACATCCCTTATATTTTTATGAGACACAATATCTTTGTTAATTCATGTGCTTCAATCTCATGACCATCCTACTTCTTACAAGAGGTGATAGCCTATACCTTTAGGTCTCGTTTCATTTAGAACTCTCCTTATAGGTTATAGATTACACTCATCACCTACTAAAATACATATTTTTGGTGTGTAAGTTCTAGATAAGGTGCAACTTTGGTTTTAGGTTGCATTATGTACTTAGTAAGGTTTGGATTCCCATATTCTAGGCACAACTATGGTACTAGTGTAACTAACGGTTGAGTGATGAGGCCACTCTGATTAGTTACCTATACCTTGATCAAATTTATGTGGGTTGGTTACACCTTTGGAATCCATTTTTATTCTTTAGGATTACACCTTATCATTCATGTTCCCTTGTCTATGTTGGGCCTACCTTGGGTCAATTTTTTATACAAGTCAAGGCATTCCTCGACCTTGTGTATTCCTTGACAATTCCCACATGTTAGGTCTATAGGGTAGTCATGCTAATATATCTTGGTTGATTAATACTTTTAACATGATCATGATGGGAACCTTCCTTTACTACATCCACCACCTCACCTTGAGATGCCTCTTTATGTCTCATAGGCTCCATTTTATTAGCTATAGCTAGTATTTCCTTGGGCTCCCTACCCTCCTATTACTATCATTACTTGCTATGTGCCTCTCCCATGTTCTCATGCATCTCATCAATTATGCAAAAATTAGTCATGGTATGAGTATAGGCATTAAATAACTAGTAATAGGTGGTTATGCTGAACTGACTGGCATGTTGTAATAAAGGGAAGTTATAAACATCATGTACCTTATGACATACCTCATAGCTAAGAAGTAATGTGTGTACATTCATTCAAGGGTAGTTCCTATTATGTCCTTATGTATCATAGTTATTGAACCATAAACTAGTTTGATCATCTTGTGATGAAGTAGAAAAGAGGCCATAGATGTAATTTACACCTCTATGAAAGGGCTAATTATTGTGTCAGCACTCTTGAATACCTTGGCTCTAAGTGTATCTTTAAGTGCTTCTTGAGGGTTTGTGAATATTTTCATGAATAATTCCCTTATAAATCATATTAACAATCCCCTAATAATACCGTTGACTCATGACTAGGGAGTCGATGTCTAATGGCATGAGTTTCATCTTACTACCTGTAAGGCTTTAATCGATTACCATTAAAATTCCTAGAGAGAATTTTTCTCGACAATATGAGTAAATTTTATGTTCCAATCTCTAATATATTATGGATGATATATGGGCTCATCTACCTTATATATAGTTTTCCTAGGTTCTTGAAGTAATTATAATTATATGAAAAGACTAATGCTCCTTCAATTAGTACTTTGTGTTTGATATGCTAGTCATGTCAGAGCTTCTAACATGCTTTCTTGATCTATTTACTCCACCTTGCTTGGGTGTATCTAAGTGTTCTAAGTCTTGTAGACTTGCATTCAATGATTCTTGGTCATACAATTGACTAATTCATGTGATTCAAAATGATGGCACCAAAAAATCCATTGGTAGAATCACCTTAGTGTTGAATAAGTCTTGGAATTCCTTTAGGAGATCCATAATGTGCACCAATTCAATGTTAGACCAATATGCACCTAGAGTAACCATCTTGGGCTCTCGTTTTATGATAATTTACACTTTAATGGTATTTAGTGGTGCATGGTAGGGTTCATTCTTTTCTTGGAATGAGCCTTCACTTATTGAGTTCCCTCGATTGTCTCTATATGAATTTGAGTCAGGTCATCTTCATTGAGAGTGCCATCATCTATTTAGTGCATGAGCTTCCTTTTTCCTATTAGGGTTTTCTAGTAGTGATCCTTCCAAGTTTCATCATCTTATTCACTTGAGTCATTAATAAGAATTTGGTCCTAAAATAAGGTTGGGAGTGCCAAACCTCTCTCCCTTTCCTTGAGGATTGTGGTGTCCTTAAATACTACCCTTTAAATTACTTGCAATGGCTCGATCAAATCCAAATTTTGTGAAGAGAAGGAGAAGGTGTGTACAAAATTCTCCTTAAGGGAATCTCAATTGGTTATTTCATAGTGTATCTCATTGAACACATACCATACTCACACCCATGTCTTCAGATTTATATAGAAGGTATGAACCCATAATTACTTTAGGGTAGTCATGTTGTAATCAGTCCATGTTTCTTCACATAAGCACATATGCACTACGAGATCAAAATCACTCGAGTATGCCAATATATCCAAGTCCTTGTTAGTTATCCCAAATAAAGTGTAAATGGATACTTTCACATCTTGCCAAGTTATAAAGTTAGACTTTTTTACTACCCACCAATGAGTAGCAATGCTTCTCAATGTATACACTAATGTACCCATTCTATTTATCTCTTTAGGGATGCATGATTTGAGATAATGGACATACCTTCCATTTAGTTTCTCCCTTCAAATTTAGGGAGTGTTTTATTGTTTAAAAATAGTAACTTATTTCCTTTCTCCTCCTCATAAAGGACCCATCATTTTGGAGTGTGACCAATCTAGACCCATATAGTCCTTATAGGTTTCATCACCTTTGTGTGCACCTAGTGGCACCTAAGAAAAGTATCCTCATAAGCTTCTTTAAATCATGATTTGAAAACAATATCAATGGTTTCTAAGGATAGCTATCCATCTTCCTGATATAACACTCCTTGATTAGTGGGGTCAAGATTCTTGATGCCTTGCATCATGATCTTTTATATATGGTTGATCTCATCCTCAATATCAATTATCTTTACATAAGGGTGTCCTTGGTCACTGGAGAGGAGAACAACTACCCTTTCCTTACCATTTTTGAAGGTCATATATCACTTTTTGAAGCTCATAATAGAATTTTTGCATATCACCATGGCCTTTCTACAAGTGTTAGATAGTTATCTTGTTCAGCCAACTTGATTACCCTAAAGTCAGCATGGAATTTGATGGCCATAATATCTACAATGGTGCCCTTAAGAATTCTAATCAATTGTACTCAGATATTACTAGCCATAAATATTACATGAGGAAAAGGCCTTAAGGCTAGCCTACCCATTTTATCTCATGCATTTTTGGTTAGGATATTGACCTTGACCCCTCTATTGATAAGGATCTCACAGATGGACCATATATTGATGGTGGAATTCATTAAGATTTTTTGGTTGTACTCTATATTTTGGGTATACCTAACCTCTCATGCCCTTTTCATGCATGGTATAATAACTTCAATTAGATGTTCCCTTGCATGTTCTAAAAGCAAGTTATTTAATATAGGTAGCATCCTTTCTATTTTTATAAGGCAAAAGATCCTTTTTAGTTCTTATACTTCAGTCGTGAGCATCTTAATTCTTGCAAGAGGTGACAACCTACACCTCTAGGTCTCATTCCATTTGGAGATCTCCTTATAGGTTCTAGATTACACTCATCACCTGATGTAATACATATTTTTGGTGTGTAGGGTCTAGATAAGGTGCAAATTTGGGTTCATGCTATATTATGCACTAAAAAGGATCAATTTCTCATATTCTAGGCACAACTTTGGTACTTGTGTAAATGGTGGTTGAGTGGTGAGGCCACTCTAAGTAGTGGCATATACCCTGATTGGATTCATATAGGTTGGTTACACCTTTAGATTCCAATTTTATGATTTAGGCTCACACCTAATCATTCTTACTCCCTTGTCTATGTTGGGCTTACCTTGGGTCAATTTTTTATACAAGTTGAGGCATTCCTCAACCTTGTGTGTTCCCTAACAATACCTACATGTTAGATGTGTAGGGTAGTGATGCTAATAGTGTTTAGTCAATCTACACTTGAAACATGATTGTGATGGGAACCTTCCTCCACTACATCTACCACCTCACCCTTAAGCATCCCTTTACATCTCATAGCCTCCATTACGCTAGCCATATCCCTTATTTCCTTAGGCTCCCTACCCTCTTGATACTATCATTGCTTGTCATGTGCCTCTCCCCATGTTCTCATGCCTATCATCAATTATGAAATAATCAACCATTCTATGAGTATAGGCATAACATAACTGGTAATAGTTGGTTGTGCTAACCTGACTAGAAAATTATAACAAAGGGTAGTTATGAACATCATGCACCTCATAGCTAATAAGTAATGTGTGTATATTCATTTGAGGGTAGTTCCTATTATGTACTTTCATATCATAGTTGGTGTATAATAACCTATTTTGAGCATCTTATGATAAATTAGATGGGAGGCCATAGATGGAATTTGTACCTCCATGAAAGGGCTAATTCTTATGTTAGCACTCCTGACTACCTTGGCTCTGAGTGCAAGTTACATTGCTTCTCAAGGGTTTTTGAATGTTTTCATTGATAACACCCTTTTGAATTATACTAACAATCCCATAACAAACCATTATTCATGTTGGGAGGGGTGAATATCATAAGGGAGCTTGGAAAGAAGATTTTTGAGTCTAGTATTATATAGGTGCATGATCTTTGATAATACTTGGTTAATCTCTTTGAATGTGGTGATGCTCTGTTATTCAAACTAAAGTATGTCAAACTCCTTCAAGAATGCTTACTTTAGGGTGTTGTAATCAACCATATCCTAGTTAGGATCAAACTTATTATACCAAGTAAGGGTGTGATCAATAAAATTTATTACAAACTAGGTGGCCTTGTGATTAGACTAGGTTATACCCCAAACATGCCATTGTAGTTCACACTTGAGCACATGCTCTATGGTATCCTCTATTTTTTGATACTCAATAAGATGCATAGCCATCTCATAATAAATCTAGGGTAGGGGAGTAGCCAATGCCTAAGGTGCTTTTCCCTTGGTACTTATCTTGGTGGTGGTCCTCTAATGCCTCTAACCACTCAGCCAAGTGCTAGTCCCATTATTACCATTAGCACCATGGATGATGATGGCACTATATTATTGACTAGTGGTTTTAGGCCACTTCCTCTGGGCTATTGCCAAGGTTACAAAACTAACATTGGCTAGATTGGAATGCTTGAACTCAAATTATATCTAGTTAGGATAGTTCCCCAAGGCATAGAGGTATCCTCACTTAGCTCCTTGTAAGGAAAAACTTGTTCAATCACAAAATTATGGTCTAAGTCTATAAAAAGGTCAAAGTTAAAGTTGATAATAGGGTCAATTATAAATCTTATACCTTCCTATCTGGGATCTAATGTATGAACTCACATTGTAGGTCAAAAGGGGGTAGGTGCATCTCTTATGGTTAAATTCTTTAGGGACTCCAAGCATTCTACACATGTCAACTATGGAGATTATTTTATGGATTTAAGGTTTCCCTCCTCCGGGGGATACTACCATTCAAGAGATCATTTTGAATGCCCTTATCAATCAATATGAGTCCTCTTAGCACTTCCAAGTTCTAGCTATTTCATCAACCTATTCCTCCTCTTATTATAAGCCTGTCTCTTGATCTCTCAGGTGTTAAATTGCTTATCCCCTTCCATTGTGCTTCACCTGCAAATCCCCTTCTTCCCTATTATGCTACTCATACACGAAAGGAATTTAGCCTTTAATTTTAATGATTTCAAATCCATAATCCATTATAATATTCTTAAGTTTGGTGCCAAACTCTCTCATAAACATGCATCTGAGTTCATGCAAAAATTGATATTCTACTTCTTCATGGTAGGAGTATGTCAATACTAAAAATTTAAGCATGTAGTTATTCAATGCCCCTTGCCACCATTTATTTATATATCTAGTCCAAGTGGCATCTAAGTGCACAATCATTTCTAGGAACTCTTTCATCCACTCAAGGAATTGTCCATATCTTTGATTTATGTTTGTTTCATAAGTAACAAACCATTGGTACACCTAATTAGGTAGTTTTATAATATCATACAAATGGTCCTAGACCCACTTCATTAGGTTTTATCCTCTACAAGGTGGGTGCCTCAACATAAATCTATCCTCCACTTGTTCCATCCAGTGATTAATGTTCTCGAGGGAGATTTAGAACATCATTATATTACATCATAGTAGAAAAAAAATTCAACATGGGTCTTGATAATGGAACCAAAATGTTGTACAAAAACAGGGGTCTTCAATCATTGACCTTGTCAAGTGCTTGTCTAGCTATTCAAGTCAAATCCAAACTTTTTGCAGCCTAACACAAGCCTTGAATAATCCCATAGCACTCAAAATTTATAACTTGACTTTACTGACATCACTACACATAAGGTATAATCCTTATGCACTTACTTGAAGTATAGTAGAGTATGGACCATGTTCTGTATTGGACTAGTTATGCCATGGTGCAACTCTATCTTCCAAGGACTTTGGATATTATAATGGAAGTGGTAAGTTTATGGGTGCAAGCCATTCTAGGGAGGACCCAACTATTAGTTAGGTGCAATCCTATATGATGTGGTTTTATAGATTCATGGGTGTAAGCCTTTGGTTTCTTTAGATTATCATCATTCAAGCACTTGGAATGTTCAATGGGGTACTTAGATAAAATATTTAGGCTTATGATTTGGCACATGTGTCATCACAAGGTGTGGGGTCTTACCTATACTTATATATTTTTCTATATGGAGTGTTGATGTCATCATAAACTATAAAAACACCATGAATGGGTTGGGCTAAAATTTTGTTGGAACTCAATATTCATAGTATAAGGTTAAGCATTACAACTATTACAAATACTAAATAAACCATTCTCATTCTAAGATTATAAATATAACCATGTAGACTAGACTAACACTCATTATATGAAATGCCATTCATCATTAAACATAGTTCAAATACAAATTATATATCAATAAAAACTAAGAAAATGCTCATCTTAAGCTTTTATAGGCCTAGAGGCTCATAGGAAAGGTTGGACACTATAATGAGGAGCCTCAATGGCATCCATACTAAAACTATAACATTCAAAAATAATCTTGTATATCTTTTCTACTCTAAATCTCCTCCCTTTTCTAATTGGATTAAGATTGGATTTATATCACTTAGGAGTATCTTAGTGCCATAGTGAAAGGAACATATCAAGGGTTGAGATGGGGTTAGTGTGAAATCATTCTACCAACTCCACTACCCTAATTTCATTGTGCCATGATTATCCCATGTGCCCAATTCCTAATGATGCTTGAGTTAATAGGGAGTTGGTTATCCACCTACTAGTTATATGACAAAACAACAATCATACAAAGTGCTTACCTCATGCCTATGTGTCTGCTGAGTTGGAACGGATCCTATACTTAGATGTATTTGGGGCCCAATAAAAAAAATACCATATTTATTTCCAAAGTAGATCCACTCAAGTATATATTATCCAAAATATCTTTACAAGGTTGCATGGGTAAATAGATCATGCTTTTGAATGAGTTCAAGATAGAATATGTCAACCAAAAATCTATATAGGGATAAGTAATTGCATATCAGCTTGTTGAAACTCCACTTTTAGTTATCAAAACTCTCACATTTTAATTACTATATGAGTCCATTATGACCATAATTGAAACACCTCTTGAGGACCAACACTAGAAGCTATATTTTGATCGATCATTCATATTGCATGGATTAGGGGTAGGCCTATTATTTATTACACCGCAAGGGAATATTATCCATAAATATTTCAATATTATATTTCCTTTTACTAATAACATGGATGAATACAAATCACTTGTTTTAGGGATTCATTATGTAGTATAATGGAATATTTACCATGTCATAATTTACGGTTATTCTCAGTTAATCATCAATTAGATTATAGACCACTTTTATACCAAAGATGACAAGTTGGTACCATACAAGGCCATGGTTGACACTCTCAAACAATAGACTGCTGATATATAGTTTCAAAACATACCAAGGGCTAGTAAAAAAACAACATATGCCATGGCCATCATTGCTTCTTTGATGTGCCACACTGACAAGGAAAAAGAATATCAATTCTTCATTTAAAATCTTCTAGTGCCAGTTCATGAACCTTCAACCATCACAATGATCTATGATATTATTAGTCTTAGTTATATATGATACTTAGACCTCTTTAGCTACCTTCATGACCCTATCATGGCACTAGACTTAACACACAAACAATTAAAGGTATTTACACACCAAGCCTCATGCTATACCTTACTTGGACCAACCCTTTACTACCATAGCTTTGATGCAACTCTGATTCATTTTTTAAATTTGATATAAGAAAAATTGTCATTATAAGAATCTCATGAAGGAGTATGTATATCCCAGACTAGTGGGGACATCCTAGCCAAAAATATCCTACATACAAGTTACTATTGACCAACTATGGATGCATATGTAATTATTTTTTATAAAAGGTGTGACAAGTGTTAAATTCATACCAATCAAATTCATGCTTGTTATGATTCACACTTATAATAATTATAATATATGTAGAATATAATAAATATCAACACAACACAATTGTTATTGGTAGACCAATATGTCTAAATATTTAATATATATAGAAATAGAATACCCTTAAGGTAGGGAAACACCATACAATACTCCTTTATAAAGGAATAACTCCACAATGTATGTTTGAGGGGATAACCTCCAATATCCTCTTACAATATAAGAACCAATGCTTGCTTTCTTATTTTATAATGATAATCATCTCCTTTATATATAACTCTATCTAACTAAAAAATTGATGGGTATCCTCCTAAAACTAATGTAGGTCAACCATTACCCAATGCACTAATTCCACAAGTTATTCCATTATCCTATAAAATATTAGACCCATATAAGTAACTAAGGGGGATGTGTGCCACATTTCAGCATCTCCATCAACCCATATACATTAATATATCATATTCCTAAGTATATAACATTCCTTCCCTCTTTGACATGTTTCATCCCTAAAACATAGGAAGATAACAAATAATGAGTGTGCTTCAAATAATTTCACACTTGTCTCCATAATTGATGATCCAACCACACATATGTGATCATTGTAGCTGATAGCATTCCAAACTTGTTTCCAAATGTCGATGTTCTACTATGATTCCATTCATGATCATAACTATAAATCCTTAGTGTCCATGAATAATTATCCCTCCTTTGATTCCATGTACCATATTCTACTTCACTACTCTAATTCTATTCATGACCATAGTAGTTATTATTCCATGCATAATCATAGTGATTTTCCCATTGATTCCATATTCCATAGGCCACTATATTACATTGATTTTATACATAACCATAGTAGTCCTTATTTATCTTCTATGCATAACCATAGTTATTGGAACTCTTTTTTCCTATATACCCAAAGTGCATGTTATTATGACACTCCCTCACATGGCTCCATCATTTTTTCCTCTCATGATGATGTGGGTGTCTATATACCTCAATGTTTTCTGATACAGTGACCTTATCAACCTTTTCTTCTACCTTTTTCACCTTTTGCTTTGGTGGTTCCTTTGTCTCTTGAGTAGATAAAGTATTTTTCTTTGCTTATATTTTTTCTTCATTTATGTCTTCACGTGAATATTTCACATGTTATTCTTCACTTACTTTAATCTCATCTTCATGATCTACCTTGATTATTCTTTGTGCCTTTCCAACTATGATATCTTGTAAAGTTACTATCTTTTTCCTATATGAAAACCTCATGAAATTATTCTGAACATTAATATTAATTATTCTTAAAGTCTCTAAACATAGATATCCAAGAACCATATCCACATCATCCATATCTAAAGCATAAAAATTTGAATGCAAAACATATTTTTCCATAATGAGCTTCAAATCTTCAAACATTGGAATATTTGTACCATCTACTTGAATGTCCTTGATATTCTTTGCTTGAACATGTAGATGCTTGGCCACATCCATATTGATGAATTTATACTTGATGGTAGGGTTTATAGATACAACAACCTTCTTCTTTTGAATGCATCCATGAAATTGAAAAATTGATTCAGATTTATTTGGATATCAATTATTTGAACCCTTATCATCCAATTCTTCTTCTTCTTTGAGATTATCTACCTCTCCTTTTACACCATTTGTATTCTCATTAGTATTATTATGCTTGATTTCTTCTTCATCATCATCATCACTTGAATGTTCATCCTCATTGTGATTATTTTCTTCTATTGATTTTTCTTCTGCATCATCTCCACTCTCATCTTCATTACCATCATTATTTTTTTCATCTTCTTCATCATCATTTTATTTTATATCCCATCAATCTAGGAAGATCTATTCTATTTATTTTCATGAAAAATACCTTTGTGTGAAGCTCAACTATTTAAACCAATGTTGTGTAGGCCTAGAAAAAGAAAGAGACAATCATGTTTGCCACAAAATTATTTTATTATTATTTTTTTAATAAAAGGAGCCACCATTCTCTAGCATCAATATCATCCTCCCCAAAAAATACTTGCAACTTCATGATCCACAAAAAAACTAGGGTTAATGAAATACCATAAAATGTAAATACCTCACTCAAAACTGATTAAAATAGTTCCAAATTTTGACTGTAGCTTACCCTTATGATAGTGGAACTTTAGTAAAAAAATTATGAAAAAAATTTGCAAATTTTGGCCTGTAAAATAAATATATGAAAAATCATAATAAATCACTCAAAAATATTCAAAAATTTATGAAATTTTGACCATATTTGTTTTGTATGTTAGTATAATACCAATAAAAATTTCATATAAAAATTCCTTATATTTTTTTTGATATGATGAAATTAGTACAAACCCTAAACTATCAATAAATCCCTCAAAACTAATCATAAAGGATTTTTATTTTTTTTTATAAATTTTATACTATGACTTAAATTATTATTCATATTTAGTAAAATAATTGTGTATAAATTCATAACCAATTTAAAGATGTTGATAATTCCATAAAATTTGGGTTTCATTGCACATAAATTGACAAAATTGAAGCTCTGATAACACTTGTTATGATCCACACTTATAATAATTGGAAAATATGTAGGATATAATGTAGATCAACACAACACAATAGATGTTAGTGGACCAAGAAATCTAAATATTCAATATATGTATAAATAGGATACCCTTAAGACAGGGCAACATAATACAACACTCCTTTAGGAAGGAATAACTCCACAATGTCTCTTCAAGGGGACAACCTCCAATATCCTCTTACAATATAAGAATCAATGTTTTTTTTCTTCCTTTATAATGATAATCATCTCCTTTATATATGACTCTATCTAGATAAAATCAATGGGTAACCTCCTAATCCCAATTTAGGCTAACCATTACCCAATGCATTAATTCTATAAATTACTCCATTATCATAATATATTAAACCCATATAACATACTAAGGGGGATATGTGCCACACGTTAGCATATCCATCAACCCGTATACATTAATATATCATATCCCTAGGTACATAACATTCCTTCCTTCCTTGACATGTTTTTTCCCTAAAACATAAGAATAAACCAAATAATGAGTGTGCTTCAAATCTTTGTAAACTTGTCTCCAAGATCAATCATCCAACTAGATGTATGTGATCCTGCTAGGTGATAGCTTTCCAACCTTGTTTTCAAACACCAATGTGTGACTCTGATTACATTCATGATCATAACTATATCTCCTTGGTATCTATGAATGATTATTCCTCCTTTGATCCATAATCCATTGTGCTACTCTGATTCCATTCATGACCATAGTAGTTATTATTCCATGCATAATCATAGTGATTTCCCCACTGATTCCATATTCCATAGGCCACTTTGCTATGCTTATTCCATACCTAACCATAATATTCATTCTTTAGCTTCCATACATAGCCATAATTATTGGAACCTTATTTCTTATATAACAAAAGTGCCTGTTATTATGACACTCCCTCACATGGCTCTATGATTTTTTCCTCTCATGATGATGTGGGTGTATATATACCTCAATTTTTTTTGATAATTTGACCTTATCAACCTTTTATTCTATCTCTTCCACCTTTTGATTTGGTGGTTCCTTTGACTCTTGAGTAGATGAAGTGTTTTTCTTTACTTGTATTATTTCTTCATATATGTCTTCATCTGAATCTTTCACATGCTATTCTCCACCTTATTTAATCTCATCTTCATGAACTCCCTTGATTTTTATTTGTGCCTTTACAACTATGATATTTTAAAGTGATCTTATTTTTCCTATACCAAAACTTCATGAACTTGTTTTGAACATTAATATTAATTATTCCCAAAGTCTCTAATCATAGATATCCAAGAACCATATCCACATCATCCATATCCAAAGCATAAAAATATGAATGCAAAACATATTTTTCCATAATGAGATTCACATCTTCAAACATAGAATATTCATACCATCTAATTGAACCTCTTTGATATTCTTTTCTTGAACATGTAGATGCTTGGCCACATTCATGTTGATGAAGTTATGCTTGTTGGTAGGGTTTATGGACACAAGAACCTTTTTATTTTGAATGCATCTATGTAATTGAAAAATTGAATTAAATTTATTTAGATCCAAATTATTTGAACCCTTATCATCTAATTATTATTCTTCTTCTTCTTATTTGAGATCTTCTACCTCTCCTTTTGTACCATATGTACTCTCCTTAGTATCATTATGCTCAATTTCTTCTTCATCATCATCACTTTCATGTTCTTCCTAATTATCATTATTTTCTTCAAATGATTTTCATTCTTCATCATCTCCATTCTCTTCTTCATTACCATCATTATTTTATTCATCTTATTCATCCTCTTTTTTGTTTATATCTTATTGATCTAGGAAGATTTGTTTCATTTCTTTCCATGAAGAATACCTTTGTGTGAAGTTCAACTATTTAAACTAATGTTGTGTATGCCAAGACAAATAGAGAGACAAACATTTTTGCCACAAAATTTTATGAGTATTATTCACCTTTAAAATGAGCCACCATTTTCTGGAATCAATATCATCCTCCCTAAAATACTTACAGCTTCATGATCCACAAAAAAATTAGGGTTAATGAAATACCCTAAAATGTTAATAACTCATTCAAAATTGATCAAAATATTCTCAAATTTTTAATATATCTTCCTCTTATGATAGGGGAACTTCAAAAAATGTTTTGTGAAAATAATTTACAAATTTTGTCTTGTAGAAAAAATAAATGAAAAAATCATAAAATCGTAATAAATCAGTCAAAACAATTCAATTTTTTTTTGAACTTTTGACTCTATTTTTAATGTATGTTCATATAGTACCAGTAAAAATTTCATATATAATTTCCTTATATTTTGACCAATATGATGAAATTATTAAAAAACATAAAATATCAATAACTCTTTCAAAACTAATTATAAAGGTTTGATTTTTTTACTATGACTTCCTTAAAATATTATTCATCTTTAATAAAATAATTATCCATAAATTCACAACCAATTGAAATATATTAACAATCCATAAAACTAGGGTTTCATCACACACAAATTGCCCAAATCAAAGCTCTGATACCACATGTTATGATCCACACTTATAATAATTGGAAAATATGCAAAATATAATGTATATCGACACAACACAATATATATTTGTAGACCAAGATTTCCAAATATTTTATATATGTAGAAATAGGAAAAACCTTAAGGTAGGGAAACACCATACAATACTCCTTTAGGAAGGAATAACTCAACAATGTCTCTTTGAGGGGACAACCTCCAATATCCTATTATAATAAAAGAATCAATGCTTTCTTTATTCCTTCATAATGATAATCATCTCCTTTATATATGAATCTATCTAACTAACAATCGATGGGTAACCTCCTAATCTCAATGTAGGCTAACCATTACCCAATGTAGTAATTCCATAAGTTACTCCATTATCCTAATTTATTTTACCCATATAACTAACTAAGGGGGGTTTGTGCCACATGTAGGCATATCTATCAACCCATATACATTAACATATCATATCGTTATGTACATAGCATTCTTTTCCTCCTTGACATGTTTCACCCCCAAAACATAGGAAGAAACCAAATAATGAGTGTGCTTCAAATTATTGCAAAATTATCTCCAAGATCGATCATCCAATCACCCATATGTGATCCTAGGATGTGATATTTCCAACATTATTTAAAAATGCCAATGTACTACTCTAATTTCATTCATGATCATAACTATATCACCTTGGTTTTTGTGAATAATTATTCCTCCTTTGATTCTATGTACTATATTCTTCTATGATACTCTAATTCCATTCATGACTATAGTAATTATTATTCCATGTATAATCATAGTGGTTTCCCCATTAATTCCATGTATTTTATCCTATTTTTCTATGCTAATTCTATACCTAACCATAGTAATCCTTCTGTATCTTCCATGCATAGCCATAGTTATTGGAAATTTGATTTTATATATAACCAAAGTGCCTATTATTATGACACTCCCTTGCATGGATCCATGATCATTTCCTCTAATGATGATGTGGGTGTCTATATACCTCAACATTTTTTGATATTTTGAACTTATCAAACTTTTATTCTACCTATTCCACCTTTTCCTTTGGTGGTTCCTTCATCTCTAGAGTAGATGAAGTGTTTAATTTTGCTTGTATTATTATTTCATCTATGTCTTCATTTGAATCTTTCACATGCTCTTCTTCACCTATTTTCATCTCATCTTTATGATCTACCTTGAATATTATTTGTGCCTATCTAACTATGATATCTTGTAAATTGACATTCTTTTTCCTATACCAAAACTTCATGAAATTCTTCTGAACATTAATATTGATTGTTCCCAAATTATATAACCATGGATATTTAAGAACCATATCCACATCATATATATCCAAAGCATAAAAATTAGAATTCAAAACATATTTTTCCATAATGAGCTTCAAATATTAAAACATTAGAATATTCTTACCATCTACTTGGGTGTCCTTTATATTCTTTGTTTTAACATGTAGATGCTTTGCCACATTCATATTTATGAAGTTATACTTGATGGTAGAGTTTATGGACATAACCACCTTTTTATTTTGAATGCATCCATGAAATTGAAAAATTGACTCAAATTTATTTGGAACCAAATTATTTAAACCCTTATAATCCAATTATTCTTCTTCTTATTTGAGATTCTCTATCTCTCCTTCTGCACCATTTGTACTATTATTATTATTATTATTATTATTATTATTATTATTATTATTATTATTATTATTATTATTATTATTATTATTATTATTATTGATTTCTTCTTCATCATCATCACTTACATGTTCTTCCTCATTGTCATTATTTTCTTCCAATGATTTTTATTCTTCATCATCTCCATTCTCTCCTTCATTACCATCATTATTTTATTCATCTTATTCATCCTCTTTTTCTTTTATATCCCATTGATTTAGGAAGATTTGTTTCATTTATTTCCAAGCAAAATAGCTTTGTGTGAAGATCAAATATTTAAACCAATGTTGTGTAGGCCTAAACAAAGAAAGAGACAAGCATGCTTGCCACAAAATTGTTTGATTATTTTTATCCTCTAAAATGATCTACCATTCTCTAGCATCAATAGCATCTTCTCCTAAAAATAATTGTAACTTCATGATCCACAAAAAAAACTAGGGCTAATGAAATACCCTAAATATCAATAACTTATTCAAAACTGATCAACATAGTCCTAAAGTTTGGATTTAGATTTCCCTTATGATAATGGAACTTTAGTAAAATGTTTGTGAAAAAATTTCACAAATTTTGGGTTGTAGATAAAATTAAATGAAACATCATAAAATCATAAAATATCACTCAAAATAATTGTAAAAATTCTAAAATTTTTATTGTATTGTTATTTTATGTTCATATAGTACTAGTAAAAATTTTAAAAATATATTCCTTATATTTCAACTGATATGATAAAATTAGTACAAACCCTAAAATATCAATAACTCCCTCAAAACTAATCATAAAGACTCAATTTTTTTAATGTCATTTCCTTAAAATATTATTCATATCCAATAAAATAATTATGCATAAATTAGAAACAAATTGAAAGATATTGATAATTCCATAAAACTAAAGTTTCATCATACATAAATTACCCAAATCAAAGTTTTAATACCAATTGTTATAATCCACACTTATAATAACTACAAAATATCCATAATTTAATGTAGATCAACACAACACAATATATATTGGTGAACCAAGATGTCTAAATATTCAATATATGTATAAATAAAATACCCTTAAGGTATGGAAACACCATAAAATACTCTTTTAAGAAGGAATAAATCCATAATTTCTCTTCGAGGGGATAACCTCTAATATCCTCTTACAATAAAAAAATTAATGTTTGCTTGCTTCTTTTAAAATGATAATAATCTTCTTTATATAGGACTCTATCTAACTAAAAATTTATGGGTAACCTCTTAATCCCAATGTAGGCCAACCATTATCCAATACACTAATTCCACTAACCTCTTAATATATTAAACTCATATGACTAAGGGGGATGTGTGCCACATATCAGCATTTTCATCAACTTATATACATTAATATATCATATCCCTAGGTACATATCATTCCCTCCTTCCTTGACATGTTTCATCCCCAAAACATATGAAGAAATCAAATAATAAGTGTGCTTAAAATCATTGCACACTTTTATTCAATATTGATCATCCAACCACTCATATGTGATTGTAGTAGGTGATAACTTTACAACCTTGTTTCCAAATTCCAATGTGCTACTTTGATTCCATTCATTATCATAAATATATCACCTTGTTGTCCATGAATAGTTATTCCTCCTTTGATTCCATGTAACATATTCCACTATGCTACTCTTATTCCATTAATGACCATAGTAGATATTATTCTATACATAATCATAGTGATTTACCTACTAATTCCATGTTCCATAGGCTTCTTCGCTATGTTGATTCCATACCTAACCATAATAGTCTTTATTTAGCTTCCATGCATAGCCATAGTTATTAGAACTCTAATTTCATATATAGCCAAAGTGCCTATTATTATGACACTCCCTCATATGGCTCCATAATTTTTCCTCTCATGATGATGTGGGTGTTTATATACCTCATATTTTTCTGATACTTTGACCTTATCAATATTTTCTTCTACCTCTTCCACCTTTTGCTTTAGTGGTTCCTTTATCTCTTGAGTAGATTAAGTGGTTTTATTTGTTTGTATTGTTTCTTCATCTATGTCTTCATCTGAATCTTTCACATGCTCTTGTTCACCTATTTTAATCTCATCTTCATGATCTCCCTTGATTTTTCTTTGTGCCTTTCCAACTATGATATCATATAAAGTGACCATATTTTTCCTATACCAAAACTTCATGAACTTCTTCTAAATATTAATATTAATTGTTCCCAAAGTCTCTAACCATGGATATCTAAGAACCATATCCAAATCATCCATATCTAAAGTGTAAAAATTAGAATGCAAAACATAATTTTCCATAATGAGCTTCAAATATTTAAACACTAGAATATTCTTACCATCTACTTGTACCTCCTTGATATTATTTACTTGAACATGTAGATTCTTGTCCACATTCATGTTGATGAAATTATACTTGATAGTAGGCTTTATGGACACAAAAACCTTCTTATTTTGAATGCATCCATGAAATTAAAAAATTGACTCTAATTTATTTAGAGCCAAGTTATTTTAACCCTTATCATCCAATTATTCTTCTTTTTATTTGATATCCTCTATCTCTCCTTCTACACCATTTGTATTCTCCTCAGCATCATTATGCTCAATTTATTCTTCATCATCAACACTTACATGTTCTTCCTCATTGTGATTATTTTATTCCACTAATTTTTCTTCTTCATCATCTCTATTCTCTTCTTCATTACCATCATTATTTTATTCATATTTTTCATCATTATTTTAAGTTTGTATCCCATTAATATAGGAAGATTTGTTCCATTTCTTTCCATGAAGAATACCTTTGTGTGAAACTCAACTGTTTAAACCAATGTTGTGCAAACCTAGAGAAAGAAAGAGACAAGCTTGTCTGCCATAAAATTGTTTGAGTATTATTCTCCTTAAAAAGGAACCACCATTATCTATCATCAATATAATCCTTCCCTAAAAATAATTTCAACTTCATGATCCACAAAAAAACCTAGGGTTAATGAAATAACCTAAAATATCAATAACTCATTCAAAATTAATCAAAATAGTCCCAAATTTTGACTATAGCTTCCCCTTATGAAAGCGGAAATTATTTTTGTGAAAACATTTCAAAAATTGTGGCCTATAGAATGATTATATGAAAAATCATAAAATAATAATAAATCAGTCAAAAAATTTAAAAACAAAATTGAAATTATAACTATATTTTTATTGTATGTTCATATAGTACTAGTAAAAATTACACAAATAAATTTATTATATTTCAATCAATATGATGAATTGGTATGAACCCTAAAATATCAATAAATCCCTCAAAATTATTCACAAAGGCTCAAATTTTTTACTATGACTTCCTTAAAATATTATTTATCTCCAATAAATTATTCATAAATTCACAACCAAATGAGAGATATTGACAATTCCATAAAACTAGGGTTTCATCACACATAAATTGCCCAAATAGAAGGTTTGATACCAATTGTTATGATACACACTTATAATAATTAGTAAAATATGAAAAATATAATGTAGATCAACACACCACATTTGATATTGGTGGACCAAGATGTCTAAATATTCAATATATACAAAAATAGAATACCTTTAAGGTAGGGAAACACTATGCAATACTCCTTTAGGAAGGATAACTCTACAATGTCTCTTCGAGGGGACAAACTCTAATATCCTCTTATAATATAAGAATCAATGCTTGATTTCTTCCTTTACAATGATAATCATCTTCTTTATATAGGACACCATCTAAATAACAATGGATGGGTAACCTCCTAATCCCAATGTAGGCCAACCATTATGGAATGCACTAATTCTATAAGTTACTCCATTATCTTAATATATTGAACCCATATTAGTGACTAATGGGGATGTGTGCCACATATTGACATCTCCATCAACCCATACATATTTATATATCATATCCCTAGGTACATAACATTTCTTCCCTCGACATGTTTCATATCTGAAACATTAGAAGAAAATAAATAATGAGTTTTCTTAAAATCATTGCACACTTGTCTCCAAGATCGATCATCCAAACACCTGTATGTGATCCTAGTAGGTGATAACTTTCTCACCTTATTTCCAAATACCAATGTGTTACTTTGGTTCCATTCATGATCAACTTGATCACCTTAGTATCTATGAATAATTATTCCTCCTTTGATTCCATGTACCATATTATGTACCATATTTCATTACATTACTCTATTTCCATTCATGACCATAGTAGTTATTATTCCATGCATAATCATAGTGATTTCCCCACTGATTCCATGTTTAATAGGCCATTTTTCTATGTTGATTCCATATCTAACCATAGTAATCCTTCTTTAGCTTCCATGTATATCCATATTTATTGGAACTTTGATTTCCTATATAACCAAAGTCCTTGTTATTATGACACTCCCTCATATGGATCCATGATGTTTTCCTCTCATGACGATCTAGGTTTATATATACCTCAATTTTTTATAATACTTGGACCTTATCAACCTTTTCTTCTACCTCTTCCACCTTTTGCTTTAGTGTATCCTTTGTCTCTTGAGTAGATGAAGTGGTTTTATTTTCTTGTATTATTTATTCATCTATGTCTTCATCTGAATCTTTCACATGCTCTTCTTCACCTGCTTTAATCTCATTTTCATGATCTACCTTGATTTTTCTTTGTACCTTTCCAACTATGATATATTGTAAAGTGACCTTATTTTTCCTATACCAAAATTTTGTGAACTTTTTTTGAACATTAATATTAATTGTTCTCAAAATCTCTAACCATGGATATCCAAGAACCATATCCACACCATCCATATCCAAAGCATAAATATTTGAATGCAAAACATATTTTTCCATAATAAGCTTTAAATATTCAAACACTAGAATATTCTTACCATCTACATTAATCTCCTTGATATTCTTTGGTTGAACATGTAGATTATTGGCCACATTCATGTTGATGAAGTTATACTTACTGATAGGGATTATGGACACAACAAACTTATTTTTAATGCATCCATGAAATTAAATAATTGATTCATATTTATTTTAATCCAAATTATTTGAACCCTTATCATCCAATTCTTCTTCTTCCTCTTTGAGATCCTTTACCTCTCATTTTGCACCACATGTAATCTATTTTATATCATCATGCTTGATTTCTTCTTCTTCATCATCATCAATTTCATGTTCTTCGTCATTATCATTATTTTGTTTAATTAATTTTTCTTCATAATCTACATTATCTTCTTCATTACCATCATTATTTTCTATTCTTCATCCTCTTTTTATTTTATATCCCATCGATCTAGGAAGATCTATTCCATTTCTTTCCATGAAGAATACCTTTACGTGAAGCTCAACTATTTAAACCAATTTTGTGTAGGCCCAGACAAAGAAAGAGATAATAATGTTTTCCACAATTTTTTTTTGAGTATTATTATATTTAAAAAGTATCCATTATTCTATAGCATCAATATCATCCTCCCTTAAAAATACTTGAAAATTCAAGATCCACAAAAAAAACTAGGGTTAATGAAATAACCTAAAATGTCAATAAATCATTCAAAACTATTCAAAACAGTCCCAAATTTTAACTTTAGCTTCCTCTTATAAAGTGTAACTTGAGTAAATTTTTTGTGAAAACATTTTAAAAAATTTGTCCTGCAAGAAAAAATATATGTAAAACCATAAAATCATAATAAATCACTCAAAATAATTTAATTTTTTTTAAAATTTTGATTATATTTTTTTTGTATGTTTGTATAATACCAATAAAAATTTCATAGATATATTCATTATATTTTAGTTGCTATGAAAAAATTAGTACAAACCCTAAAATATCAATAACTCCCTCAAAACTCATCATAAAGGCTTGATATTTTAATAGGAATTCCTTAAAGTATTATTCATATATAGTAAAATAATTGTGCATAAATTCTCAACCAATTGAAAGATATTGATAATTACATAAAACTAGGGTTTTGTCACACACAAGTTGCCCAAATTGAAACTTTGATACCACTTGCTATGATCTGCACATATAATTATTGGAAAATACGTAGAATGTAATGTAAATCAACAGAAAATAATAGATATTGGTGGACCAAGATGTCCAAATATTTAATATATGAAGAAATAGAATACCCTTAAGGTAGGGCAACACCATACAATACTCCTTTGGGAAGGAATAACTCCAAAATGTCTCTTTGAGGGGACAACCTCCAATATCCTCTTATAATAAAAGAATCATTGCTTTCTTTGTTCCTTTAAAATGATAATCATCTCCTTTATATAAGACTTTATTTAATTAACAATGGATGGGTAACCTCCTAATACTAATGTAATCCAACCATTACACAATGCACTAATTCCACAAGTTACTCCATTATCCTAATATATTGGACCCATATAACTAACTAAGGGGGATGTGTGCTACATGTTGGCATTTCCATCAACCCATATACATTAATATATCATATCCACATGTACATATAATTCCTTCCATCATTGACATATTTCACCCCTAAAATATAGGAATAAACCAAATAATAAGTGTGCTTCAAATCATTGCATACTTGTCTACAAGATCAATCATCTAGTCACCTGTATGTGATTGTGATAGGTGATAGATTTCCAACCTTATTTCAAAATCTCAATGTGCTACTGTGATTCTATTCATGATCATAACAATATCACCTTAGTATCAATGAATAATTATTATTCTTTTGATTCAATGTACCATATTTTGTTGTGTTACTATGATTCCATTCATGACCATAGTAATTATTATTCTATGCATAATCACAGTGATTTCCCCATTGGTTCCATGTTCCATAGGTTGCTTTGCTATGTTGATTTTATACTTTACCATAGTAGTCCTTCTTTATCTTCCATACATATCCATAGTTATTATAGCTCTGATTTTATATATAGCCAAAGTGTCTGTTATTATGACACTCCCTCACATGGCTCCATGATTGTTTCCTCTCATGATAATACGGGTGTCTATATACCTTAATGTTTTTTGATACTTTGATATTATCAAATTTTTAAATTTACCTCTTCCACCTTTTCCTTTGGTGGTTCCTTTGTCTCTTGAGTAGATGAATTTTTTTCTTTGCTTGTATTATTTTTTCATTTATGTCCTCATTTAAATCTTTCACATACTCTTAATCACCTGTTTTAATCTCATCTTCATGATATACCTTTATTTTTCTTTGTGCCTATCCAACTATGATATATTGTAAAGTGACCTTCTTTTTCCTATACCAAAACTTCATGAACTTATTTTGAACATTAATATTGATTGTTCCCAAAGTCTCTAACCATGGATATCCAAGAACCACATCCACATCATCCATATCCAAAGCATAAAAATTAGAATGCAAAACATATTTTTTCATAATGAGCTTCAAATCTTCAAAAACTAGAATATTCTTATCATCTACTTGAACCTCTTTGATATTCTTTGATTGAACATGTATATGTTTGGACACATTCATGTTGATGAAGTTATACTTGTTGGTAGGATTTATGGACACAACAACCTTCTTTTGAATACATCCATGAAATTGAAAAATTGACTCTAATTTATTTGGAGATAAATTATTTGAACCCTTATCATCAAATTCATATTTTTATTCTTTGAGATCCTCTACCTCTCCTTTTTCACCATTTTTACTCTCCTTAGTATCATTATGCTCGATTTCTTCATCATCATCATCATTTGTATGTTCTTCCTCATTGTCATTATTTTCTTCCACTAATTTTTATTCTTCATTATCTCCATTATCTTCTTCATTATCATCATTATTTTATTCATATTATTCATCCTCTTTTTATTTTATATCTCATTGATCTAGGAAGATTTGTTCCATTTCTTTCCATGAAGAATACCTTTATGTGAAGCTCAACTATTTAAACCAATGTTGTGCAGAATTAGAAAAAGAAAGAGACAAACATATTTGCCACAAATGTTTTTAAGTATTATTATCCTTAGAAATGATCCACCATTATCTATCATCAATATCATTATCTCCTAAAAATAATTGCAACTTCATTATCTACAAAAAAAAAACTAGGGCTAATGAAATGACCTAAAATGTTAATAACTCATTCAAAATAGATCAAAATAGTCCCAAATTTTTATTTTAGCTTCCATTTGTGATAGTGTAACTTCAATAAATTTTTTTTGAAAACATTTCAAAAAATTTGGCCTAAACAATGAATATATGAAAAAACATAAATTCGTAATAAATAACTCAACAACATTCTAAAAATTCTAAAAATTTGACTACTTTTTTGTATGTTCAATAATACCAATAAAATATTCATAGATAAATTCCATATATTTTGGTTGATATGATGAAATTAGTACAAATAATAAAATATCAATAACTCCCTCAAAAATATTCATAAAGGCTCAATTTTTTTACTATGACTTCCTTAAAATATTCTTTATCTCCAACAAATTATGCATAAATTCTCAACCCATTGAAAGATATTGATAATTCCATAAAACCAGGGTTTCATCACACAGCAAATTACTCAAATTTAAGCTCTAATACCACTTGTTATGATCCACACTTATAATAATTAGAAAATATGTATAATATAATGTAGATCAACACAACACAATAGATATGGTGGACCAAGATGCTGAAATATTTAATATATACATAAATAGAATACCCTTAAGGTAGGGAAACACCATAAAATACTCCTTTTGGAAGGAATAAATCCATAATATCTCTTTGAGGGGATAACCTACAATATCCTCTTATAATAGAAGAATCAATGCTTAATTCTTTCTTTTACAATGATAATCATCTCCTTTATATAAGACTCTATCTAACTAACAATCAATGGGTAACCTCATAATCCTAATGTAGGCTGATCATTATCCAATACACTAATTCCACAAGTTACTTCATTATCCTAATATATTGGAACTATATAACTAACTAAGGGTGATGTGTGCCACATGTCGGCATCTTCATCAACCCATATACATTAATATATTATATCCCTAGGTACATAGCATTCCTTCCCTCTTTGAAATTTTTCATGCCTAAAACATAAGAAAAATCAAATAATGAGTGTGCTTCAAATCATTACACAATTGTCTCAAAGATTGATCATCCAACCACCCATATGTGATCCTGTTAGGTGATAGCTTTCCAACCTTATTTTCAAATTCCAATGTACTACTCTAATTCTATACATGATCATAACTATATTAACTTGGTGTTTATGAATAATTATTACTCCTTTGATTTGATGTACCATATTTTGTTGTGCTAATTTGATTCCATTTATGACCATAGTAATTATTATTCCATGTATAATACTAGTGATTTTTGATGAGTATTGTTTAACTCTTAATTTAATCAATCTTTTAGATTCATGTATATCAAAATAGGGCTGGTGTCTAAATCTATTTGCAATAAGGTTAATGGTGATAGATCTATAAGTTGGTCTTGGGGGGATTTTGATGATAATAATCTAACTTTTACCAATGAAAGAATTATTCTAAACTAATTACTTCACACACTTACTGAAAGAAGAGACTACTAACTAATTCAATCATTTACTTGAAATTAAAGCACACTTTCACACTTGCTTGAAATTGTAAATTGTAATTCACACTTGCTAAAACTGTAAATGTAAATCTAATTCACACTTGATGAAAAATGTAGATCTAATACACTTGCTGAAAAAAATGAAATACTATTCAAATGTAAACCCATAATTTAATGTTTTATGAATGACTAAGATATACAATGATTGAAGATATTTTTATTATTTAATAATGAAAAATTTATTTAACATAAATATAAATACCATACGAACATTCTTGGTTTCAAAGAGAGTGGGCCCTTGCTTTTCTTAGAGTCAAGAATGAAGTTTACTCAGTACTGAAAACTAGAATAATTATGCATTAACTCATGAAATATGGAAAGTTTACAATATTCTTGGAGTTCAAAATATATCTGTCTTCATTATTTTACTCCAGATGAAAACATACCTATTTATTCTCATTCCCTAGACTAAAGATAGTCTACTAAAAAATAGAATTATTAATCAATTTGTTGCTCCCCAAAGATAGGAGATTTAGATTGATTATAATCCTAGATAATCCAAATATTATCACAAAATAGTTATGCTATCTCTATAATAGTTTTAATGTCAAAATATATAAAAAATATATCAAGATTGAATCCTTCAAAATAGGAGGCAAATATTTCATTGATGTGATTCCAGCTAGAATGATTATCCTTCACTACTGATCCTCCTACCAAATCTCCAGCATCTTAGGATCAAATGTTGTAGATTTCATAGGAATAGACCTACAGAGTCCATAGATATGGATCTGCAGAGTCCCTAGGAATGGATCTACAGAGTCCATAGATATGAGTTATTTATTATTACCCAAGGTTAAAAGTCTATAGGGTATGTAGTTAAAGACTAGTTGAGTCCGTAGATATCAAATGAGTAGGTCTATAGCTTAGGAAAACTAGAATAAAAACTAGAGATTCTTTATCATGTTGCATTTTCCATCTTTTTTATACATTCTTGAAAACCAAAACACTAAAACATGCTATTTGTTAGGCATAAATGACAAGGTAGTAATTCAATATTTAGTTTGACATAAATGAGATAAAGTATTTATTTTCCATGCTATAGTCAACTAAAATTTTATGATTTACATAATATTATATCCTTGGAGAGATTAAATAAAGGAAATACTATGTAAATAATGAGCCATATTTTGAGCTCATCATCTCCCCCAGGCTTTACATTCTACAAGTCCCTTTTGCAAAACTTCATTTGCCTCCATAAGCTTTGTTTCTATCTTCTATACTTTGGTAGAGATCATAATCATCAAATTCATATTTTATATGATAATCTACATTACTGGTGAATCCTCTACAGGTTACAGTTAGATCTTTCCAGACATCAAATTGTTCATTAGATTGTGGTGCCTAGTTTTTCCATCCTGGAATTAGTATAACTAATAAAAGGGGTTTATATATCATTCCAATCCATATCTTATCTCCATTTAAATTTATTACTTTCATAATTTCCTCAATAACTACTTCAACTCTTCTTCTACTCCATCTTACATTATTATGAAATATGACTTCATGTCTCTTAAGAGAGATTGGTAATAAATCCCATCTCTTCATACTTGCTGCAACAACTGAATCAAAAGTCTATCTTATGAAAAGATCATATGAGATGGTGAAATTATATAAGGCTTCCACATAATTATTTTTGACATCATCATTCTATAAAACATCATTGAAATTTCATTCTATCAGACTGGGAATGAAAAATCTTGCTCTTATACATAACCCTATTGTTTTAGCATGTGTTGAAAAATCTTCAAATTTTGTTTTCCATGCTAACTAATTATTAAAAATAGAATGGATTGATCTTAATTAAACTTCTCCCACATGAATATTAATTAAGAATTTTTTATGATCATGGTCTCCAATTATTAAGTCATGTAAATAGAATTCACAAAAGAGATCTTGATTTTCAAGGTCAACACTATAAAATATTTCCAAAAATGTAGGAGAAGGACTTCTACAAGATAAAAGAGCTTCAGCTAATTTGCAATCATTTTGTAAATCTTCTTCTAGAGTTTGGGTTTTGGACTCTAATATTTGTTTCTTAATTTGTAATTTCTCATTGAAAATAACTAAATCTTTGTTCTTCTATTTTATTGTCTGATATTATTCCTATGATTGGTGCAACTTATCTAATAGAGAAACAAATAGATGGCTTGTTTGACTCCCTTGATTCACAAATGTTTTAGAGGTGGAAGTGGATTGACTAATATCTTGAGAAGAAGTAGTAGGAAAGGTCTTAGGAAATTTCAATTACTATTATAATATTATATTTTATTTCTTAAGAATCTCTACAGAGATCCATTATTCAATCTCTTCTTCTTCCTTTTGTTCTATGATTTTTTTCAATTTATTAAATTCTGAATCATGATCCAAAGATATTACTTCTAATTTTTTCACTAACATCAAATTAAGTTGATCCTTACTGTGAAGTTTGTTAACTAGATCAATAATGTCTATTATCTATTGTTGGATCAGTGCTTAATCCTTGGAAAGTACTAGTGTTAGCTACATCATAGGGTCCTTTGTGGATGAGGTTGTTGTTGAGGTACCCATGGTTGTTGTCGAAACATCCATGGTTGAAGGGATACCTAATATTGTCCAAGCCATGACATCTAGGCTAGTGGAATTTGATTTTGACCCCAAATTGGTGGAGGTGTTGGAACATTCCATGGGGATATCCATGGATTAGATAAATTTTTTGCACTAAACTATCCTTGACTCTAATTTTGTGGAACAAAAGTTTGCCTTTGGACATAATTTACTTATTCAATAGATTAAGCATTTACTTTTATCTAATTTTTTAGAGTAGGTAAAAGAGTACAATGGTTTGTGTCATGATCTATTCCCTCACAAATTTCATAAGAAGAAATGTTTGTTTTGTATAAAGGACAATCCTTGAGAGCATGTTTCAATATACACTTAGGATAGTAAATGGATAATGGTTATATTACATTGGATTTACCTTGAAGACCATCTAATGTAATATTTAGTGTGAACAAAATATTATTTTTTAGATTATCAAATTCTTCCATTAACCTACCAATTTATTATATTTTCCCAACCTTCCTTTTCTCATTCCTAGTTTTGTCCAAGAATAATTAATATAGAGTTCTTAAATATGATGAAAGGCTAGTTTGTTTATATCTCCCCCACCCATTAAGTTCGGTGCATCTCTAATGTCTTCATCTAATCCTTTGAGGAAAAAAAGGTTTAGGACTTCCTTAGTAAGTGGATAACTACTTCATCTTTGTGTGAATAAAAATCTATCTAATTAATTGTATAAGGATTCATCTTTATTTTGTTTTATTTTAAAGAATTCTTCCTTTCTTTCTCTCACCTTACAATAATATTGATATTTATTCAAAAATTCAATTTCCATATCTACACATGTATGGATGGAGTTGCCTGGAAGACCTGTGAACCATCTCATGGCTATATCCTTGAGTGTTGATAGAAATAATTTTAGTTTCTAATTATCTGATGTGTAGTCATAAGTTTGATAGAGAACTTTAAATTCAAATTAAATTTGATCAGGATCTTCAGTGGATCTTCCCAAAAAATTGAGAAAATTTGTAGGAGAAATGTTTTTTATGGTGGTTTGATCATTATGATATACAAAAATTGGAAAGGAAAAAGTCCTTCCTAGTTGTGTAACCCATTGTTCTTGTTGGTCACCCATATCTTCTTTTTCTGATGTTTCTTCAATACTAGGATTAGTTATCCAATGAATATTGGTATGGATTCTTGAGGGTTGTTCAAATTCTTCAAAACTATTTTTAGTTATGGCATGTTCAAATTATTCTTCTAAATCTTTTTTATCCTCAAGATATTCTCTCCCTATGAGTGGATAATCTAGATGTACTCTTCCTATAGGACTTACTTGTGGCAAGGTTCTAGTCCCAACTAGGATTTCAGGAGAATCTTGAAGATGTGATTCAATATCTTATTCTAAAGTCTCAGATAAATATGGTGATGGACTTTATTATTTGAATTCTAGGGTAGGACTTTCAATTATAGATGTTGAAGGACTTTCTATTTTTAGTTTTGGAAGAAATTTTGAAACAAATCATCCTTTTAAATCTCTTCATCAAAACATAAATTGATTTCTCTTTTATGATTTTAATTATTATTTTTATATATAGATCAATAAGATTTACCTTACTAACACGTTAGGTCCCTAACAACGGTGCCAAAAATGATGAGTGTCATTTAACTATTCATTTAATAAATCTTTTAGATTGATATCTATCAAACCAGGGCCAGTGTCTAAAGCTATCTGTAGTAAGGTTTATGGTGGTAGATATATAATTTGGTATTGGGGGGATTTTTTTGATTCTAATCTAACTTTTACTAATGAAATAATTCTTCTAAACTAATTACTTCACACACTTACTGAAAGCAGAGACTACTAGCTAATTCAATCGTTTGCTTGAAATTAAAGCACACTTTCACACTTTCTTGAAATTGTAAATTATAATTCACACTTGATGAAACTGTAAATATAAATCTAATCACACTTGATATAAAATTTATATTTAATGCACTTATTGGAAAAAATGAAATACTGTTGAAAGGTAAACCCAAAATTTACTATTTTATGAATGACTAAGATATGCAATGATTAAAGATACTTTGATTATCTAATAATGAAAAATTGATTTAAAATAAATATAAATACCATATAGAAATTCTTGGTTCCAAGGAGAGTTAGCCCTTTCTCTTCTTAGAGTCAATAATGAAGTTTACTCAATACTGAAAAATAGAATAATTCTGCATTAACTCATGAAAGCTAGAAATTTTACAATATTATTGGAGTTCAAAATATATCTATCTTCATTATTTTACTCTAGATGAAAACATACATATTTATACACATTCCTTGGACTAAAGATAATATACTAAAAAATATAATTATTAATCAATTTATTGCTCCCCAAAGATAGGAGATTTAGATTGATTATAATCTTAGAGAATCTAACTATTATCACAAAATATTTATACTATCCCTATAATAGTTTTAAGGTCCAAATATATATATATATATATATATATATATATATATATATATATATATATATATATATATATATATATATATATATTGAATCCTTCAAAATAGGAAGAAAATATTTTATTGATGTGATTCCAATTGGAATGATTATCCTTCACTATTGATCCTCCTACCAAAATATATATATATATATATATATAATATATCAATATTGAATCCTTCAAAATAGGAAGAAAATATTTTATTGATGTGATTCCAATTGGAATGATTATCCTTCACTATTGATCCTCCTACCAAATCTCTAGCATCTTATGCTTCAGTCTTGCAAAGTTCGTAGGAATGGACCTATAGAGTCCATAGATATGGATCTATAGAGTTTATAGGAATGGACCTATAGAATCCATAGATATGAGTTTTTTAGTATTACCCAAGGCTGAAAGTCTATAGGGTCCATAGATAAAGACTGGTTGAGTTCGTAGATATCAGCTAAGTAGGTCTAAAGCTTAGGAAAACTAGAATCAAAATTGGAGCCTCTTTATCACGTTGCATTTGCCATCTTTTCTGTACATTCTTCAAAACCAAAACACTAAAACATGTTATTTTTTAGGTGTAAATGACAAGATGGAAATTCAATATTTAGTTTGACATAAATGAGTTAAATTATTTATTTTCCATGCTACAGCTAACTAAAAGTTTATGATTTACATAAGATTATATCCTTAGAGAGATGAAATAAAGGAAATACTATGTAAATAATGAGCTATATTTCGAGCTCATCAATTTCCCCACTAATTCCATGTTCCATAGGACACTTTTGTTATGTTGATTCCAATCATGACCATATTATTACTTTAGATTCCATGCATAGCCATAGTTTTAGATTAAGGTAAAAATAGGTTTTGAAGGGGCCCTGAAACCCTATACAGATCAAGAAAGATAAACATTTCAAACCACCAAAGGAGGAAAAACACTGAAAGATAGTAACTAAACCAAGTTTTACAGGGACCTAAAACCAACAAGATAAACCAGTTGAATCTCCCCAAGTTTTACAAGGACCTAAAACCTAAACAAAATCAGGCAAACAACCTGAAACCCTCACCAAAATGGCAAAGGTAGAACCACCTTGCCCATCAATTTATGAGCTAGGCTCCTCCACAGCTTAAGGTTTTTCCATTAATCCCATTACAGGGTGCCATGGCTCAAACACCAACCACAGAGGAAATAGAGTTTCCCCCAAACAAACACAAATACTTCACTTACCAGATCTGGATGGCCGTCCAACTCAGGCTAGAAATCCAACCCGGGTTCCATCCACAATGCAACAGACCAAAGCAAAGTAAAAAACACACAAAATGAAAGATCTCACCATGAAGCACTGTGTAAAAATGCATTGCCTAGAAAGGACATCACCACCAACAGAGAGACTCCACTCGGAACCATCACCACCACTGCCCAACCCCTCCACCCATGAAAATGCAAAGATCTCCCCCTACTCCCAGAGGAAATGCCACCATGGCATGCTCAAAATATCTAAAAATAAATCATGATCTACTCAGTTCAGGGTAGTGGTCAGTGCGACAGCCGCAAGATGGTAAACCAAGGTAAAGATATCGAACCACGCAATAAAATAAGGAACATTCTACATCGCGCCCCAACGTCCAAGATCTCACCATTTACGGGTCAAGACCTGGACTCCATCGAGCAAGGGGGTGCCCCAACGTCCAAGATCTCACCATGCATAGCCATGGTTATTGGAACTTTGATTTCCTATATATCCAAAGTGAATATTATTATGACACTCCCTCACATGGATCCATGATTTTTCCTCTTATGATGATGTGGGTGTCTATATACCTCTACATTTTTTGATACTTTGACCTTATCAACCTTTTCTTCTATCTCTTCCACCTTTTTCTTTGGTGGTTCCTTTCTCTCTTGATTAGATGAAGTGTTTTTATTTTCTTGTATGGTTTCTTCATCTATGTATTCATCTGAATATTTTACATGCTATTTTTCACCTACTTTAATCTCATCTTCATGATCTATGTTGATTGTTCTTTGGCCCTTTCCTACTATGATATACTATAAAGTGACCTTTTCCTATACCAAAACTTCATGAAATTCTTCTAAATATAAATATTGATTGTTCTCAAAGTCTCTAATGATGGATATCCAAGAACCATATCCACATCATCCATATCTAAAGCATAAAAATATGAATGCAAAACATATTTTTCCATAATGATCTTCAAATATTCAAACATTGGAATATTATTACCATCTACTTGACCATCCTTGATATTATTTTCTTGGTCATGTAGATGTTTGGCCACATTCATTTTGATGAACTTATACATGATGGTAGGGTTTATGGACATAACAACCTTCATCTTTTGAATGCATCCATGAAATTAAAAAAATAACTTAGATTTATTTGTGAAAGATCCCTGATGGATCTCTTCTATTGAACTGCTGTAATATTTTTGTATTTTCTATTGAAATTTGTGTTTTTCTTTGTTTTTGGTTTTTGGATGAATTTTGCAATAAGAAAAGAATTGAGATGCAAATGCATGAACGAATTATGGAAATTAAACCTAGGTACAACCAAATCCAGATTTGAAGGAGCAAAATTTCTAAATATTTAATCAAATACTCGCTGATTACAGAATGCTAATAAGTCGGGCAGAATACAATGTTAAACAGCCAACCTGAATCGCCGAAGAAACTATAAATCAGAAAGGACGGCAGCCAGCTGAAAGTCTCCTTAATAGATGCGCTGTTGTGATCAGAATTAGCTGTCAAATACAGCCGTACGAATTCGGAATTGGCCAGGTACAACAGTACCACAAGAATCTTCTCCAAACTGAAATCGCCCCTCTCTAATTGCTGCGCTCTGCCAAATTACAATCCAGCACCTTGCAAGAGGAAGGGCGCCAATCACCACGGACAGGAATAAATATAGACCACTGTGTGGGGGCTACGTCCCACCAGGAAAGCGACTGGGGTTTTCGTCCCAATGCTCAACGCCTCCAAGCGCCTTCTCCAAGAGAAAATGAAATGCTAATTGATGCCTTCTTCCTTTCCTCTAATCGCCTCTTATAGCCTTTTTCAAACGTATCCGATCCCCTAAAAGTGGACCAAGGGCGCTTAAGTCATGATTATTATAATTTTCATTTAAGAAGCTGAGTGCATAGAAAATAATGCCTTTTTCCAATTTAACAGAAATCCGTCCCCCGAAAGGCTCTGACTTATGAATGAAATATTTAGGAAAGTTCGAGACCTTTCCAACGAGCTATTACACTCTAGTACACGCATCCAGAAGAGGCCAAAAACTCCTTATAACCCCAAATTGGCTATAAACTTAGCCTTATTTAAATAAAAGACGGAAACTTGGTAATATTAAAAATATAACCCAAGTAACCAAGAAATGCCCAACCGACCTCACGAATCATCAAAACAACTTGTCACCTCTCTGTGACTGAAGTCGGAAATCAAGGAACCACTGGTAGTCTCATCCCTAAAATCTAGGGATGCTCCTAAAAACTAGGGAACAAGCCCTATCTCCCTGAAACTGAACCCCAAAGAGTAATCTCATGGAGTCCCAACCCTGGGCCTGACCATGTCTCCTAAAAAGTAGGAGTAACCTCCACAAATGTAGGAACTGCCTCCCAAAAACAAGGAATGTCTCCCAACTGATCAATAACCGCCAGAACACCAAGTCTCCAACACTGAATAACCAAACTGGGTCTCTATACCACCCTGTCAACCTACAAGACCCCATAATAGGCTGACTCACATGTCACTGCTAGACTGGCTAGAGTGGGGACATGACAGTCCTCCCCTCTCGGAGATGCTTGCCCACAAGCAACTGTAATGCTGGATGCTGTAAAATGCTCTCTCCCTCCCAGGTGGCATCCTCTATGGGAAGATCTCTCCAACAAACCAAATACTCTCGAAACACCCTGCTTCTCAACCGCCGTTCCCTCACCTCAAGAATCTCCTCAGGAACCAAAATCAATTTACCTTTCTCATCCATGGAAGGCAACTCGGGTGAAACTGTAATATGTTGTCCAAGGTGCGTACCATACTGAAAACTATCCTCAAAGGCTGTCATAGCTTCTACCTCACGGCTGCCCGCTGTACAAAAGAGTAACCTGATGTCAATGGATGAAAAATCAGTCCTTGCTTTATAGAACTCAAGTCCTGAAACTAGGACAGCATTGTATCTGCCCAAAGAATCATCTTCATCAGGATATGATGTCAAAACACAAGTAGACTCCTTCAAATCTGAATCACGGATACAACTCTCCATGTCATCCTTTGTTGGTCCATAGGATGTATGCACAATCTTTTCTTCTACAAATCTCTCATCAAGTGTTTGCAACTCTAATTGCTCCTCGTGCTTGATCATCATAAGAGGCTTATCCCTCAAATCTTGAGGGTCAACAATGGAAAGCTTCTTACCATTATCATCCTCATGCCACTCATCTATCTCATGATCATGTGAAGACAAAGGACTGCTGTTTGTACTCAGAAAATCAGATTCATGATCATACCTTTTTGAGGTGTCTTCATCGTCCTTTCTTGCATCTTCTTCAATGGTAGGTCGCTCATCCATAAATGCTGGTCTAAGAGGTGTATCTAGCTGAAAGTCACATGTCCCTCTAACTACATTAGCTGTCCCAAAGCTGTTCTGTACCTCCACCTCTTTAGCTGCTATGTCCTGCTTTCGCTGCACCACTGTGATGCAACCAAAATATGTAGTTATTTCTTCTTGTAGTTTGTCATGACCGCTATCCTGATAAACCATGTCGCAATACCTGCAAGAGCTAACTTCCTCCTTCGTAACATAAGACATCTCATACCAGGGTGACTCTATGCAGACGTTACTTGCAACTGCATCCAACATGATCGTGGGCGTCGGAATGATTAACATTTCAATGTGATACTCAACACAATTCATAAGGAATTCCCATGGATGATCTTCACCTGGATCCCATATCCATCTCTGAATCACTGTTGAACCCATCCACTGCGTTACTCTGATATAACTATCATTCTGCAACAACCTGGGACACGTTCCATTAATCATGCAAGTTCTTGGATGCAAATTTTGGGATACCACTGAAAGATCCCAAAAGTAGTGATCTCCAAACTCATCAATATCCTCTCTCATTTTCTCCTTGGTTAAGTCTGAAAGGTTAAGAAAGTATTTTGCTTGTAATAGCAAGAGAGACTTCTGTTGACAGCAGTCAATGACCCAAGAGTAATGAATGACCTCTCCATGCTTTACTGCAGTTTGGTATTTGATTCCTCTCTTATCAGTTGAAATGACGTGAGATACTAAATCATTTAAGTTCATTGAGAAAGAACCCTCATGTTCCACCACCATTTTGTGAAAAATCTCCAGTGTATAACCAGGGGGAAAATTTACAAAGTAGAACAACAGATTCTTAAATGTCAATGTTTCCTGTTTAACATCAGACACATCAGTCATTAGCATATGAAATGGTACAACAGTAAGCATCTTCTTTTCTCCCTTTGATGTTTGTTTTATTTGTTTTGGTTTCCGTTGATCCAACCCCACATAGCGATCGGCACTTTGTGTACTGCCACTTCTTGACTGTACTAAGTCCACAAATGTCTGTACATCAAGGCATTCAAACCAAGGTTTGTCATATCTCACCCTATGTATGCGTGGGAATCTTAAACTGTGAGGAGAAGCAAAGACCTCTGACTTAATCATCCGAACATCACTTGTTATATCAAGTATAACTGACTTTTCTGGTTGATCAATCCAAACATCAGGTCTCTCCTTTCCATTATTTGTCAATTCTCTATCATCATGAGCTGCCACGAATCTGCTCTCGGTTCCATTTTTATTTTTAATAAAGATGAACGACAAGCACACTGCTAAGCCTAAAAAAATTACTACCCCAGAAACTATGCCAATAATCAGGGGTTTGTTGCTACTATTTCTGCCATTACTTTTGTTGATATTGAAATCAGGACTGATTATGATAGCCGATACCAAAGGTCCATATGTCCCCTTAACTGGTACCTCATATGTTCCCTTTCCAGCCCAAAAAAAATGAATCTCCAAGTAGTTCTCAGTCACATTTACAGTGAATTTTCTAGCTAATACTTTATTTGCGCCTCCAGCATCATGCTTAATGTTAAAATTTTGCAATCTTCTAGTTCCATGAATATAGACATCAAAGATGCGCCTTCCAAGACTTGCGAATGACTTTCCATTGGCGATTACTATCTCAGCAAAGTGGAGTTGTACGTTATATTTCCCATTCTGAAGGCATAATCCATAGTATCTCAAGGAGTTAGACGCACAGCGTGCTGCCCCATACAGTTCTGTACTTATTCCTTTGGCAACTTGTGAGTAGTTGGCATGCACTATCCATTCATGATCCTCAGCATCCATAAAATATCCTGTGCTACTCACTGCCCAGTTCTCTTTAGGACTCAGAAAGAATGAGGAAGTGCCTAACGCATTGTCTTCCTCCTCAAAATTATTCTGTATTTCACCTCCGCAGTTGATGGCCAAATCAGTATTTTGTGGAGGTCCTTTGTGGCATGTGAAGCCTCTTTGAAAATAAGCTTGACCACTTCGATTGACAAGATTATTGTTAGATGAGTTCCCTATCAAATTCACTTGTATATTATCTATCATCCATGAAGGAAACTCCCCTGAAAAGTTATTGTATGACAGGTCTACATGCGGATAATCGCTTAACCATATAGGGGGTGTTCCTGTTAAGCTGTTGTTTCCAAGGTACAAATATATCATTTGTTCTTGTTTTAAATAGTGTAACGTGTCTGGAATCAATCCTGTCAAATTGTTGAAACTCAAATCCCATACTAGCATTTCACCATCAAGTATACATTTATCCACTTGAACATTCTGGAGGATAACACTTTTCATCCCATGTTCATACTCTTTGTGATAAAAAACATTAACTGTTTTGGAGACTTCTTTGGGACTACCAAGATAACAGCTACTTCCGGTTATAACAGACTCATTCATTTCACATGATGATACAGCCAACCTAGCTGCAGATACAGGGGCATGAACATGACTGGAATCTCCACCTTGAATCAGAGACATATTTTCTGTCTTTGAACATTGTGAGAAAAGGGTTCCAAGCAAGCTGTTTGAGTTGTTATCTAAATTCGCCTTGGCTGTCAACTCTTGCAGTTCTGATCTTTCACATTCTTTTTGGATTGATGCCTTAGTAGGCACCTCCAACGAACCAGCACAACAACAAAGAGTAGAAATTGATTCTTGACTACATTCAGATAATTCTTCCATTTCAGCTCCTCCATTGACATTACTGATTTCTTCTGTTTTTGATGAAGTAGGCAGTATCATAGGCTGGGTAACAGGCAAACCTGTAAATTGTCCACGCCTAGGGGACTGAAGGGGGCTCATGTCTGATGCGTGTGACTGGTGACTTCGCTGACTACTCGCCACAGATATTGATCTATTCCGTCTGCCTCGATCTAATTCCAACCGGTCCAAGGCATCTTGTATCCTGTCTAAGGTCTGAGCAATCCTAGGCTGAGTGTTGATGAGGGTTCTCATCATTTCTCTCTCTTCATCACCCTGATTCCTCTGTTCCTCTTTTGGAGGAATGTTGGGTGGTGTAAGCCCAAACATTTGGTAGAGTCTTCCCATTTTGAAACAATCTGCTGACAAAATAATTTCCCGAGGAATCCCACAACACAAAACCACACAGGCTGGCAGGATGCACAGCTCTGATACCACTGAAAGATCCCTGATGGATCTCTTCTATTGAACTGCTGTAATATTTTTGTATTTTCTATTGAAATTTGTGTTTTTCTTTGTTTTTGGTTTTTGGATGAATTTTGCAATAAGAAAAGAATTGAGATGCAAATGCATGAACGAATTATGGAAATTAAACCTAGGTACAACCAAATCCAGATTTGAAGGAGCAAAATTTCTAAATATTTAATCAAATACTCGCTGATTACAGAATGCTAATAAGTCGGGCAGAATACAATGTTAAACAGCCAACCTGAATCGCCGAAGAAACTATAAATCAGAAAGGACGGCAGCCAGCTGAAAGTCTCCTTAATAGATGCGCTGTTGTGATCAGAATTAGCTGTCAAATACAGCCGTACGAATTCGGAATTGGCCAGGTACAACAGTACCACAAGAATCTTCTCCAAACTGAAATTGCCCCTCTCTAATTGCTGCGCTCTGCCAAATTACAATCCAGCACCTTGCAAGAGGAAGGGCGCCAATCACCACGGACAGGAATAAATATAGACCACTGTGTGGGGGCTACGTCCCACCAGGAAAGCGACTGGGGTTTTCGTCCCAATGCTCAACGCCTCCAAGCGCCTTCTCCAAGAGAAAATGAAATGCTAATTGATGCCTTCTTCCTTTCCTCTAATCACCTCTTATAGCCTTTTTCAAACGTATCCGATCCCCTAAAAGTGGACCAAGGGCGCTTAAGTCATGATTATTATAATTTTCATTTAAGAAGCTGAGTGCATAGAAAATAATGCCTTTTTCCAATTTAACAGAAATCCATCCCCCGAAAGGCTCTGACTTATGAATGAAATATTTAGGAAAGTTCGAGACCTTTCCAACGAGCTATTACACTCTAGTACACGCATCCAGAAGAGGCCAAAAACTCCTTATAACCCCAAATTGGCTATAAACTTAGCCTTATTTAAATAAAAGACGGAAACTTGGTAATATTAAAAATATAACCCAAGTAACCAAGAAATGCCCAACCGACCTCATGAATCATCAAAACAACTTGTCACCTCTCTGTGACTGAAGTCGGAAATCAAGGAACCACTGGTAGTCTCATCCCTAAAATCTAGGGATGCTCCTAAAAACTAGGGAACAAGCCCTATCTCCCTGAAACTGAACCCCAAAGAGTAATCTCATGGAGTCCCAACCCTGGGCCTGACCATGTCTCCTAAAAAGTAGGAGTAACCTCCACAAATGTAGGAACTGCCTCCCAAAAACAAGGAATGTCTCCCAACTGATCAATAACCGCCAGAACACCAAGTCTCCAACACTGAATAACCAAACTGGGTCTCTATACCACCCTGTCAACCTACAAGACCCCATAATAGGCTGACTCACATGTCACTGCTAGACTGGCTAGAGTGGGGACATGACAATTTGGAGCCAAATTATATGAACACTTATCATCCAATTATTATTCTTATTTGAGATCTTCTACTCCTCAATATCATTATGCTTGATTTCTTCTTCATCATCATCACTTGCATGTTCTTCCTCATTGTCATTATTTTTTTCCACTAATTTTTATTCTTCATCATTTCCATTCTCTTATTCACTACCATCATAATTTTATTCATCTTTTCATCCTCTTTTTATTTTATATCCCATCGATCTAGGAAGATCTATTTCATTTCTTTCCATGAGGAATACCTTTGTGTGAAGCTCAACTATTTAAACTAATATTGTGTAGGCCCAGGAAAAAGAAAGAGACAAGCATGTTTGCCATAATTTTTTTTGATTATTATTCTCTTTAAAAATTAGCCACCATTCTCTAGTATAAATATCATCCTCCCTTGAAAATACTTGTAACTTCATAATCCACAAAAAAAACTAGGGTTAATGAAATACCCTAAAAGTTCAATAACTCATTCAAAACTGATCAATATCATCCCAAACTTTGACTATAGCTTCCCCTTATGAAAATGAAACTTTAATAAATCTTTTTGAAAACATTTCAAAAAAATTGGCCTATAGAATGAATATATGAAAAATCATAATCAATTCAATTTTTTTTGAAATTGTAACTATATTTTGCTTGTATGCTCGTATAGTAATAGTAAAAATTTCACAAATAAATTCTTTATATTTATACTTATATGAAAAAATTAGTACAAAACCTAAAATATTAATAACTCCCTTAGAAATAATAATAAAGGCTAAATTTGTTTATTGACTTCTTTAAAATATTCTTCATCTCTAGGAAAAACATTATCGATAAATTCGTAACCAATTGAAATATATTGATGATTTCTTAAAACTAGGGTTTTGTCACACACAAATTTCCCAAATCAAAGCCCTTATACCAATTATTATGATCCATACTTGTAATAATTGGAAAATATGCATAATATAATGTAGAACAACACAAAATAATATATATTGGTGGACCAATATGTCAAAATATTCAATATATATAGAAATAGAATACCCTTAAGGTAGGAAAACACCATACAATACTCCTTTAGGAAGGAATAACTCCACAATGTCTCTTTAAAGAGACAACCTCCAATATCTTCTTAAAATAAAAGAATCAATGCTTAATTGATTCCTTTACAATGATAATCATCTCCTTTATATAGGACTCTATCTAACTAAAAATGAATGGGTAACACCCTAATCCTAATCTAGGTTGACCATTACCTAATACACTAATTCCATAGGTTACTCCATTATCCTAATATATTGGACCCATATAACTAACTAAGGGGGATGTGTGCCACATGCTAGAATCTCATTCAACCCATATACATTAATATATCTTATCCCTAGGTACATAGTAATGCTCTAGTCAGAACACTAAAACTAATGCCTACACCATGTCCATTTATTATATGGGGGCTTAATGTCATTTAGAAGATTAACCCAACCTCATTTTATGGCCATAAATACATCCTTACCACTACTGAATATTTTACTAAGTGGGTTGAAGCTATACCCTTCACTTACGTGTCTAAAAAAAATTCAAGTTTATTTTCAATCACCTCATTTGTTGTTATGGTATCCCATCCAACATTATACTGATAATGGTAGATTATTTAAAAACAAGGATACCAAAACACTTTGTGTCAATTACTGTATCACGTAACATTTTTCTACTGCATATTATCCACAAGGTAATGGCCAAGTAGAGGCATCTATTAAAACCATTGTCAACATCCTTAAAAATATTTTCAATGATGTTGAATGCTATTGGTACCTCTAAATCTTCCATGACATCTTGGTATATTACACTAATTACCATACTCCAATAGTAGCCTCTCGATATTCCCTAGTTTATGTCATTGAAGCCATTCTTCCCATTGAGGTTGAGCTACCTTATCAACATATCTCATTCAAACATGTCCTGGATGATGAAGATTACAGAGTAGCTTGCCTGCAAGAACTTAAGTTATTTGATGAAAAATGCATAGCCACTATCAACAGCCTTCAAGTATACCAAAATATAATCCATGGACACTATAAATAGTGGGTCAAACATTGAGAGTTTTAGCTTAGGGATCTTATTCTCAGAGAAAACCAATATAACATCAAGATCAAAAAAAAGGGAAAGTTCAAACCCAATTGGATAGGCCCATATATCATTATTGCAAAGTATGGCCCTAAAGCATATAAGATCACTACACCAAATATATATGAACTTGATGAGGCAATGAACATCATACCCCTCAAGTGTTACTTTATTTTAGAGACCTAAAATATTATCTATGAGGTACATTTACATTGTCCCATATCATCATCCTCCTTTGTACCATACCATATACTATTCTACTCTACCTTCCCTATTTGATCCAACTTTTTTTTACCCTCCCTCCTATCCCTATGACTTTGGTTTTATTCCATTGGTTCTTTGGCCACATTCAATAAGGGGATTTAGGCAAAGTTTTAGTAGTTGATTTAGTATTATAGATAAAGGTAGTATCTTTGACCAATATGACATTGGTTTGGTAGTTTTATCCTTCATTTGTTATTTTTCATTACACATGTTACCAATTATAACCACCCTTATGAAAATTAGTATCCCACTTTGTGCTACTTATTATAACCACCTTTGGGCAAATTATTATCATCCAACTATGTCGTTGCTTCTTAATTATAACCACCTATGGGAAAATTAGGAACAAAACCTTTACCATTCATAATTGTATCACTTTACCATTCCTATTTCCATATTGTGCCATTTTCCTAATTCACAAACTTATTATTGCCTAGTTAGATTCCTATGCTATAAGGCAAAACTACAATGACTTGAGGTCCTAAAGGGACTATGTAGGTAACACTCGATTTATATTGAGGTCAATTAAATCACCCTTTTTCCATGATTTTTCCATTTTGTGATCACTTTAATATTTGATTTATATCACCATTTTGAGAGTTTGACCATTTATTATCTCATCATTCTCGATTGAGTTGAGATGATTCAAAAATTCCAAAAACATTTGTAAAGACCTAGAAAATCCTAAAAATCCCAAAATCATCAAAATTGGCTTAGGATCTCCATGTGAGATATACAAACATCAAATTTTTTAGGATGGGCCATCTTCTTTGTTCCATTTATTTCTAGACCATGTTGGTCATTTTCCTCCCAGTTTTGGGAGAATTATACTGACCTAAGGTCTACACGGTCTATGTAGGCAATACTCAATTACACAAGGTATCTTGGGTTAGATCGATCACACATTTTTTTTTTTTTACTTCTTTTTTGTAAAGATCTTAGGACTCTTGAATATTTCATGAGTAACCACTTATCATTTAGTTTCCCCATCCTTGTTGGAATTATACCATATGCTCTAACCATTTTGTGAGTTTCTATGGTGTGCATTATGTATTTGACTTTAATATATTAATAACCACTCAGATTCATCTTATGCTCTCACCATTTTGTGAGTATTCTCTATTTCATTGACCTTGCCATTTTGTGATCCCATTCCCATATTATTCTAAATAATAAATCATATTTGATTATCATCAACTTTCTTATATCACATATCCTAAGAGAACTACATTTAGCTTGAATTTTATGTTGGACCTTGCATTCATGGAACTATGTAGGCAACACCCACTTGCCTAGTGCATCTGGATCTAGCTCAAATACCCCTTCATTTTATTCTCTTCCCCCATATTGCTTCTTTGATTCATTGTCTCCTACAGCCTAGGGGCAATGCCTATAATTTTATTTGTCATTGTTTCCTATGACCTAGGGGCAACCTTGTATATTTTGTTCCTATGTTATACTTGTGTCATTACTGTATCACTTAGGGGTCACCCTATTGTCAAGCGTAACACCTTTATTACACATGTATGAACATTTATTTTTTCATTTTCACTAACATTGTGATTAACCATTATTTTTCTTTGTTCATTATGATCCATTTTTTTTTGTTTTGTTGTGTCTTCTTTTCTTAGTGTTTTATCTTAACATGTATTTGTTTGTTTGCCTAATCATTTTCTTTCATTGTTGTGCCTTGAATTAGTATGTCCATGTTCACTGGGTGATTACTTCTGCATTATACTTAAGTCCATCCATATTGATGAGCTTGGGTGATTCCTTGTGCATTGTCTTTCCTTTTTTTCTTACATAAGAAGTAGATTTAAATGTAGTTTCTAAACTTATTGTCTATTTAAAATGAATTAGTAAGTATATATCATGGTTATGTCTTTAGAATTTCTTGGGAAAAATATGTCAATAAGTGCATATACAGTTCATACTAAGCTAAGAATGATTCAAAGTATGAAGAGTAATTATTCAAGCATAATGTTGAAATAAGATCTAGTATTTTGGTCAAGTTATGGACTCCTATAAGTTTGCTGCATAATCCCATAGTAGCTACAGATTATAGAAAGTTTGTTACAACAACTAAAAAAAATCCTATGGGCTTGCTATAGTAGCTACATATTATAACAAGCTTGTTGTAGTAGCTATAGATTACAACAAGCTTACTATGGACTAACTACGGATTACATCATACCAGCTATAAACTAGCCATGGATTATATTAGATCATCTATGGATTATATCAACTAGCTATGGATTTCACCAAGCTTATTATAGATTTCATCAGGCTTGTTATGGATTTCAATAGGATGCTATGGTTTATAGCAAAATTTCTATAGACTTCAATAAAACTACTATAGACATGTTTGGAAAGTATTTCTAAATATATTCTAATGTTCCAACTATCATGAAGAATGACTTGAATATAAATTATTTCTATAAATAGGTTTTTATGTATAGACTTTCCATTGTATATTATATTAAAATATATATTTATGTAATTTCATTTCTAATAATTATCTCTCTCCATATTTGGCGGAGATCAAAATTAGATAGTAATTGATTTTTTCATTAGAATAAATAATCTCTCTTTATATTTTATGGAGATTTAGATAGAATAGAGTTTCTTGGTTGTTTCTCCCAAATTGGAACCATGGAATTATAAATGAAACATTTCACACCCAAATCAATCAATCAATACATTTATTATTTTCTTCATTTTGAGCAGCTTATTCTAAAACTGATGTTATGAATAAATCCTCTTCTAAGGAATGAGTTGGCCACTCATTCCAAGGAAGATGGATCAATGTATTTTTATTTTATTTTATTTTTTTATTTTGTAATTATCACTTTGATATAAATTATTATTTTATTGCTTTATTGATGTAAATATTTTTTCTTTTATACAACTTGTTGTAAACCTATAGGTATTTTATGTGTTTATCATTCATTTTCAATTCAAAAATTTATTTTCTATAAGTGTGCTTTAATTTCATGCAAGAGTGTTTTGATTTATGCAAGTGTGATTTACTTTCTACAAGTGTGATTTTCAATTCCTATGAGTGTGAAGTGTGATAGAAGGAATAATTTTCCAAAGATCTCTTTCTCCTTTTACATACAACCTTCAGACACTAGCCCTAGATTGACATTATTAAATGAAGATTATTGATGACACCCATCACATATCCATACATCAACATTATCATCATGGTTTTTATCATTGATGTATTGTTTTCAAAATTTTATTAGATCACGTGTCAGTTTTGATGTATATTTTGGCTAAGTGATCATGGTGTTTTATATCATGATTCTTACCATCATGTGCTACAATAAAAATTAGCTTGGGAAATCTTACAAGTAATGGGAAATGATACTTCCCCTTGGTTACTTGAAAAATTTCTAATCTATCCAAATCATTTCCCAAATATAGAGTAATTAAATAATGAAATAATTTTAAACCTTGCTAGTTATGACACACATCTCCATATTAATAGGTTGCTCAAATTCATATGTCTTCTCTATACTAGCTTACTTTTACTCCATGAGTATGGACTTAGTAAGTAATCCCCCTTTTCTAATTTGTTATTATGTCCCAAATTGTAGTGTCAATGATTATAAATGCCTTTGGGAAAATCATTGTGTTTGAAACCACATTGTCATGCCAATGATTCTAACCACATATAGGTAAATCATTTTTTTCAACCTATCTAGTTACTAATGATTATAACCACCTTTGGGCACATAATTATCTATATCTACCCAATAGGGGCATGTTTTCAGTATGCTAATGATTACAACCATCTTTGGGAAAATCATTATCTCTATGTACCCAATGGGGGCATATTTTCCTTTTGTTAATGATTATAACCACATTTGGTAAAACCATTATCTTTTTACCTTGTTATGTCGATGATTATAATAGCTTTTGGGAAAATCATCCTTTTTATCTGCCCAACTAGGGCATCTCTTATATTCCACTAATTATAACTAATTTTGGCAAATCATTCTTTTTCATGCCCTTTACCTTTTGGTCCCATCATTTTCCTTCTTTTGAGGGACCAATAACTAACCTTATTTACTGACCACTCCCTCGAGGGGGAATCTAGAGCTTATCTATTGCCTGTTAGGGAATCAAACATATAGGACCTTTTCATTATTTGAGAAGACATTACTATGCCTATCTATTATAATGTCTTCCCAAATAGGGGCAAACTATAGACACCTAATTTCAGCCATAATTGGATTTTGACCAAACTTCAAACTGATTCTACTAAACATTGTAAATTAAGCCTAGGAATCATTGAACATCCCATATTAATTTGTACATCATTATCAATGCTCATAACTATGTTGAGTCATTCCTATTTGGGTATTATAAAATACACAATAATAACCCCTCAATTATTTATCTTTAGTCCCCTTACAACCTAACAACTGACAGTTTGGCCTATGGACCCATTAAGTGGGGCACTTGAACAAATCTTATAATATATATAATGCTAATCAAAATGAATAATCTAATTAAACTAGATTAAATTCTTAGCCAAATTATCCATTTGAAATTAATGAATATCTAAAAATGAAAATTCTAAAATTTAAAATATCAAGCCTTTTCATCATTCCCTTTATGAGTTGTTAGGCTCTTTCAAAATATCTCAAAATATCTAATTTGAGAGCCATACCTACTAATTGAAAATCATAATTACATGATAACTTTTAAATCAACTAGAGTTAGCCTCAACTCACCTAGGGTTAGTTTGAACTCATTACATATTTGAACTCAACTTTAAATCACATTGAGTGAGAGTTAACTTTTGACGCTATAAATACAAGGCCATACCTATTGATATCTAATCTATTTTTATGTAAAGTTATTATACCCAAATATCTTCAAAGTTATTTTTTTGTGTAATTTCATTATCCCAAATATATTCAAAAACTATCTTGGTGTAACGTTATAATGCTCAAATATATGCAAAGACACCTTTAAAGTAGTGTTACCATACCAAATTCATAAGCCAACAAGCCAAGCCAAGGTGCCAAGGAGAGAAGGAGCAAAAGGAGTTTCATTGATAAACACTTCTTGATGTACAAAAATGATCAATCTATTTCAAAAATCCATTTGGATCTCTAAAGAATGTAAAAGAATGATTTATTTTATGTTTTAGTTATTTTTTCACTTGTATACTTATTACCTGTGCTCCCCTTAATGTCTGTGATAGAGTTGTCAAGTGTTTAGTGTGTTATTTTTATTTTATTTTATTTCACTCACACTAGACTAACCTTCCCTCTATGTATTCCTTATTCATAGATGGTGGAGCTGAGCTAGAAGGTGGAAAGGTGCCAAAATTGTCGATTTTGCCTTCTTTCTTTCCTTTAATTCTTGATAATACTTGAAACCAACTCCATGCTTGAATCTAATTATGTCCATGATAAAAAGTGGCATTGGATGCACCATGCTTAATTTCTCCATTAAACATGCATGTTTTGCCTTGGTGGATCTAAACTTAATATGAAATAGTTTAACTTCTATAACTTTCTTCCTTGTAAAATTTAGTTTATCCTCAATTTATTCTAATGCTATCCCTTGAATATTCTTCTTGAAATTGGCTAAATCCTATTATAGGAGTTGATCTGAATCATCTCTATTTATTAATTATCCTATAAAGTCCCTATCTTGGGAAAGATTCAACTCATCCAAAATATGTAAAATTAAGTTCTTGTGATCTATAAATTTTGGTATTATTATCTCTGCACCTGCTACCCACTCTCTTGCCTCCTATGTTTGAATGATGACCAAATTGAGGGCATTGGATGCCTCCAATGGTATCAACAAGTTCAAGTGGTTGTAAACCTTATTTGTTATCTATAGAATAAGGAATTTCAATTTGTTTTCATCTTTTTTCAAAGAAATAAATAATTTTGTTATTTCAATGATATGAGGGGCTAATTCAACCCTCATTGAAGTAATAGAATCCAAAATATTATGTAACATTGAGACTGTGTTTCATACATCTATCTTGACTTGTTAGGGAACATGAACATTTTTTTGTTGTTCCTAAACTTGCTCCAATTCTTTATCAAGCTCTCTTCTCACTTTCTTAGTCCCCTCATGAAGTTCAAGGAAAGCATCCTTCTATGCTTTTAAATAAGAACTAAAATAATTTTTGTAAGGACAATACCCCATTCTCTTATTATTTTTATTATAAAGAGAAAAGACTTATCTCTCTTCAAAAATAATGGTCATAACAACATAGTCTTCAATTATTCCTCTTCTTTACTCTTTGATACTCCCTGTAAATTTATAAAATATTAAACATACAATGGAAAAATTAGTTATTATGTGATTTTGCCTTTGAGAGGCTTGAATTTCTAAGTCTATGGCTCACTATGGGATCATCAATTGAGTTGAGTTGGTTGGTTGAGTGTCCTTGGCTATAGTCTTATCTAATATCTCACCTAAATATTTCCTCAAGGCTTTTACATGTAGTGATGGCCAAATGATATTGGACCAATCAACACTACCATATTAGATCATAGGGTGGACTATCTATACCATCTTATTTTTCCTAGTCTTCTTAAATGACACTACAATAATGGTCTAGGTAGGACTAGAAGAACACATTGACAAGCCTAATTAAGTGGAAGATGCATGTAGTTGTGTACTTGCCAATGCTCCATTAGTTTTCTTAGTATGAAATCTATTAGACTCAGGAGAATCTGAATGAATAGTGGAGGTAAAAATAGTGGAAGTGGGAATAATGGATGCTAAATAAACAACTAGAATTGTGGAAACTATTAGAATTATGGAGCTAGCAAGACTAGACAAAAAAACTTCTACTTTGGGAATAACAAGGGATGGTAGGACTCTAGGATTGAGATAGATAGGATAAAATTAAATAATAGACATAGGAGAAACAAATGACACAACTAGAAATGTGAAAAAAAGAGGACCTAAAAAGATAGTTAGGGCCACACCCTCACCTAATTTGTCTACTTTAAGTGGTGTTTTTTCTTTAAATCCTTAGAGGCTCAAGAATTTTGATCTTTAAAACTCTTCATCCTCATCTTCATAAATGGGATCACTTACTATAGATGGATACTCATGCTCAGTGGGTCCTTTGATAGATGATTTATCAATAGTTGTGATACAGAAGGTCCCTGGGCTCTAGGTTTCCTCTTGTAACAAAGTGTTACCTTTTTAGTTGAGGAGGAAACCATATGTGTGGGGAAAGTTGGGACTTCAATGTTTGAAATCATATAATATAAAGTGAAAGTAGGAATATTATGGTATCCTAAATCAAAATAGTTGACAAAAATTGGCTCCTCTCTCTTCCCATGTAATTAATAATGCTAGGAACCTCTTTCACCTCAGGCTATTGTTTTACAATAGTCATCCTGATGGGTGGTGTGTGAGATGGTTCACATTTATCCAATGATGACTAAGAGGGTGTATTATTCCAAAGGTCTATTATATCTCATCCACTAGAGGTGGTATCCTAACATGTGCATCTTTAATTAAAATTTAGGTATCCCCTTATATTATTTTTAATAGTTATTCATTCAATCCAGCCATTTGAGCCTTTTATATGACCTATGAATTATTCTTAGCATTTAAAAATATAAATTCATGGTCATAAGGTTCATGTTGGTATGGAATACCAATACCTTTTATGTGCTTTTAAATATGACCATGAGGGTCCCAATCCTTATGCATTAGGGTGGCCAAGCAATAATATTCCTAGAACTTGTCAACCTCTCAAAAATGTTTGTGGTTGACATAACACATTATACCAATCATCAAATGAGAACCATGATTTTTTTTCTTCTTCTTCTTCAAATCCTCATTAATGACCCACTATAATTGGTATACAATCTCATGTTCATCTAATTTATTTAGCACATATTTTAGGAGATGTAGTGGGATAACCTTATGCCCTGTAACCATGATCACCATGTAATTGGGGTAAATCCAATAGTCCCATTTTATAAAAAATGTATCAAAGATGATTTTTGATAATATAGGCAATGATTTCTCATGGATATCCCTCCATACCTAAGGATACATGTTCTCTAAAATTATGACTATATTTCTTATGTTTGTGTAGATATGCATGAATGAGGAAGAGTCACATATTTGATTATTGATGTAATTTGGAGTTTGGATCCAAAGTGATCCATTATGTACATATATTGTGCCCATGATTACATCTAAGAGGTAATACATCATGTAAAAATGGCCTCCCAAAGGAATCTTGTATTTGTAAAATAATTTCTCCTATAGTTTGGTGCTAATTATCTCTCCCAGGGTGAAGGTTAGCTCTGAGGTCATAAATACATATAGCTATGAAACCCACCCTAGGTGAATAAAGTGGTTGCTAGGTTAGCCATATAACTTATTTATAAGGGCCACTCAAATGTGGACTCCCATAAAAAATTTGGTTATAGGTACCAGTAGATTTTCCTCAAGGATAATAGTTTCTCCATGGATAATCCACTTGCTCAATGTTTTTTCAATTATGTTGTTCTTCTTCCATGTTACAACTCTATGCAAATAAAATGTAGTGTATACCATAGGCAAGGATAGGTACCTTTAAAATACATCTCCTAAAATATATGTGATGATGGTTTTATGCTCTGTGTGATGTAGAAAAGTGCCTCTAATTACCTTGTCCACAATGAACAAGTCTATTAGTAGGTCAAGCATGGAATTACCTCATACTTGGTTAAAGTAAAATGTAATCCTTGTCACTTGAGTGGCAGAAAATATAAAGCCAATTGCCTCTATGCTAGTGTTAATTTTTCTTCACATGTATGGGAATCCATCTTCCCATTTATGTTATATAGATCTAAGTAGTTGGGATACTAATCATTGAACACTATCAAATCAAAAATGGTTTCTATTTACTTGGTAGAGTCTTTGATCAAAAACCTGGAGGGTGGATGGACTCCCTTGAATGTCTTGGATGAAGTAGCCATTATTAATTTTTTATTCTCATAGAGTTATAGTTTTTTAGTTTAATTACTTAGATATTATAGAATTAGGTCATATTTTGAACATAGGTGGGTAGGGCTTCATGTTTTAAAGGATGCAAGTTCACTTAGGCTAGTTTATGATCAATGGGCACAATGTCTACTTTCAATTCATTGATATAACTTTTAGTATTCAATTATATTTAATGCACCATTAATTTCCAACATATCTAAACTTACTTTACTTATTCAATTATAACTTTGCCATTTTATTTTGGTTGGTATGCCATGCAGAAATTATAAATGTTTAGAGGAATGCCATGTCATTACCTCTGACAGGTGTCATCTAGTCACTCTTTTCACTCTAATTTAGTTATGATAAAAAGGATTTTAGTATTCAAGTGTTGATTATTGTGTTAAAATAGGTTCAAGCCAAATTATTGTGATGAGAACACAATTTACAAAAAAAAATTCTAAATACCTATGGTGGACATCTTTTAAAAATATGTAAAGGTTTTTTTTTTAAAGGCCAAGTTCTGAATTAAAAGTTTTGAAATGTAATGTTCAAACATTTTTGCTAAAGATCAAATATTGACCGAGCCCTTGGGATAAAAGTTTTGAAGACCACTTTCAAAAAAAAATTCTGACTATTTTTTCTGAAGACCAAATGCTTTCTTAAAAAAAATTATAACCATTTTTCTCAAAGATGTAAATGCCGAGTACTTTTGACAAAGTGCAAAAGTTGTAAATTACCAGAGTTCTGAATAGAGTCTATGATAAACATGAATGCTAAAGACCAAAAGTGTGGTCAAAACCTATGAACAAAAGTTTTGAAGAACATTTTATGCGAAGGTTTAACATAGGTAAGAAGGATCCAAGAATGCCGAAGGTTGAATTCTGAACAAAAATTCCAAAGACCTAATTTCTACGGACACTTTTGGTGATAGGAAAAATACGTGAATGTTGAGACTTTAAAATTAATGTGCATGTTCCAAAAACCTATGTATATACAAAAATTCTAAAGAGTATTAATAAGTTAGTCCAAATAAAGCTAAACATAGGAAAATATCCATTTGCATTTATACCAAATAGCAAATTTAGGTGCAAATTTAAAGATTTATGAAAGAATATTTTCAAAATAAGGCTAGGCCTTTTAAAATATAGTGGGTCCTTATTAAAAAAAAGAATGGGTGTATGTTGAGTACAACCATTTTTAGTCTTAGTTTAGAAAACAATTACTTTGGATAACTAAGTATTGATAAATAGCCTTGACTAGAAAACCAATTATCTATTCAATCTTTAAAAATAAATAAAAAATAAAAAATTGAACAAGGTAAATTATTTTGTCTCCTATAGCTTTGAATCTTGAATTTCTCATGTTTTTATAAGTAATTACTTACTACCTACATAGTTTATGTATTTTCTAAAGACTTTGTCTTAGTGGCTAGGGGATTCTTATTCCTAATGTATTTTTATTGTATCACGTATACAAATTGAACCTATTGTTACTATAAAATCCTCCCTACAATAATAATGACACAAAAATACTTTTGTTGATTCTATAAATTAACACTTTCTAAGGTTGTATACCCATACATGGCTTACCAATAGATTGATCTATTTTTCCTATATGCTATGGACTCATGTTTCTCACTATGCCTTCCTCATAGTGGCTAAATTCTACTTCACCACTTTTTATAGAGGCTAAAAATTCACATTTCATTGCTTCATTATTTTTCACAAACTCACATTTCATTGATTCATTTATTTAACACATTAAATAGATGTTTATACACCACACCTGATAGTGGATACATATTGCTAAAGTTTTTCACCTAGTAGTCACCACCACCAAGATGTTATTAACTCGTCTACTAAGAGCTTCATACTGAACAATGATGCTTATTTTTTTATGTTGTAATAAGAATGTTTGTAGTACTTTTTTTCTTAGGGATAATTCATGTATTAGTTTCTCTAGTTGATGGGATTGTTATCTTTGATTTCATTGGTCTTTATATTTTAGGATCCCTTTCTTTAGTAGTTAAACACTCTCAGCAAAAGTAAAAAAATGATACTATAAAAATTATTGAGTGGTTATTGATCTAATATAATATGATATCATGATGACAACCCTTTTCTTAAGATCTCAAATATCCTACATGATTTCTCATAATTTATTTGTTTGATTGTTGATCTCATTACTTTGATTCATTTCATGAAGGATTACATAGTACCACTTAGCCACACATATTGATATAATATTCTGTAGAATTATTTAGGATTGGTAAGGTAATAAAAATTTAGGTAATTATGATTTTTTTTAGATTAATAATGTATTTTATAGTTTAGAATTAATTTATGAAACTTTGTAATCTTTTTTAAACCTCTTTTTACTCCTAATTTCTATGAGTCCTTTCCACTAATCCTCATCTATGGAATGTACCTTGCTCCACCTCACCCATCCATTTATGTCCACTCCTTATACCAAAACTTATATTTTGTACCTAACTTGAAAATAATAAATTATCCACAATATTTCACCCATCATATCCCATCACCCATTTTTTAGCATTAAATGCTATAACTTAGACACAATATATGTGTGTTACCATACACCTAGCCATTTCCCCAAAATGCATATTTTCCTCTATCCCACTCAACTTGAGGATAATTTCCATGTTTATGTTGGGGTAATGGCTAAAAAATTACATTTATTCCCCTTATATGAGGGGACAAAAACTAGAAATTTTGTGGGAGTTATTTCAATTGGTTACACATGGAGTAAGGTAGGTAATACTAAGAAAAGGAATCCAAATTATTTCATTAGATTTGATGATGGAGATAACTAAAATATATTACCAATTTCCACTCCTAAGGACTAGGAAAATATTGGTAAGGGGTTAAAGAACAATAATATCCTAGTACCATGAGATCTTCTACACTTAATCTTTCTTCTATGATGTTTTTCTTAGACATTCCATAGTGAAGTTCAATTACTACAAGTAAAGGAATGAGGTTATTTTCAAAATGGGAGGATAAATAGTAAGAAAATATCCTTTTAATCATATAGTCCTTATGAAAAATATAGTTATTTCAACTATATTTAGAAATGTTTGTTAGTTATTCTTATTTGATAGGTTCACATTATTTAATGAGAGTATAACACAATTGTTAAGCACGGAATATATTGAGAGAGGGGGGGTGAATCAGTATATTATATATCTTATAAAACTTTCCCTTTAACCAAATTCCACTTAATCAAACATTCAAGATATGCAATAAAACTCAAATAATAAACATCACACAAGACATAGAGAGACACCAGATATAACATGGAAACCCAATGTGGAAAAAACCACAGAGAATAAATCTCAAATATATTCATGAGAACAACCCCACATGAGCACCATACCCCTTTGTCAAGTACAAACCTCAACTTTAATTCATGAGCACCAACCCATAGGAGCTTCAAACCCCTTTGCCGAGCACCAACCCAGCACCTATTCATGAGCACCAACCCACAAGAGCACCAACCCCTTTGCTGAGCACCAACCCCTTTGCCAAGCACCAACTTAGCAACAATTCATGAGCACCAACCCACAGGAGCACCAACCCCTTTGTGTATACCACACACCTATATCTCAATGTTGCTATCTCAACAAATGATAGATCAATACAACATCTCCTTCCTCTCTCTCACTTTTGCTCTTCTAAGCTAGATATAATAAATACAAATCATCTCTCACAATTGCTCTTCTAAGCTAGATATTACAATATCAAATCAACCTCTCACTTCCACATTACAAATGGCTACTCAAGCCTTTATTTATAGCTTTCCAAATGACCTTTGGCCTTCCCCCTTTGTGACCTTTCAATTCTCATGGAAAATGGTGCCAATCTTGGATGACCCTTCATATCCAAGCATTTGAAAAGTCATGTGGTGACCCTTCATGACCAAAAACGTCTTTCCCACTTTTGTTCTTATCTTTGGTGACTTTTCATATTCCTTAAAGTGTCCCTTCATGAGAAATTATCCCTTTACTCTTTTGTCTTCACTTGGTGACTCTTGGTATTCCCCAAGATGACTCTTCATGGGAAAATGCATCCCATCCTTCTTTTGTCTTTATCCCATGACTCTTCGACTTCTCCATGGGCCCTTATTTTGTCTCGTATGCAACCAAAAATATATTCATTAATATTAAATAAATACTAACTCATATTAGCCAAGATAAACAACATTAAATGCAATGGGGTCTTTATCACCAATAATACTAAACCTTTGACATTAATGAAAATATTTCCAATAATCTCCCCCTTTGTCATTGATGGCAACCTCAATCCTGAAACTGCCATATCCTATCACCTACACATACCATCATCTGAAAACATATAGTAACTCCCCCTTACTATAGCAACCTATACCTGTTTCCTGTACCTATTTTTTGCACCTGTACCTATACCTGTTATTCTCCCCCTTTGACATCAATGGCAAAGGGCCTACCTAGAGCTAACACTTAGCTCCCCCTCACTTGATTTTGAACATCAATGGAAGGAAGTAATAGAAATTACTCCCAACTCCTCTTTCCAATCTTTGAATGTATCCTTTGATCGTGCCTTTGAGAAGATATCTGACAATACATACACATTTTTCCTTGTCCTTTGAGCATCTGCAATTAACTCATTTGAATCTTTTCTTCTAATCTCACAACCTTCAGCATGAAACCTTAATGTGTATCCTTGATCACAAATTTGACTAACACTCAAAAAATTATGCTTAAGACCTTTTACATACAAAACATTTTTAGTCTTAGTTATACCATAATCCAAACTCAAAGTACTTTTTTTGGCTATCTTGGCAGTGGTTTTATCTCTGAACCTCACTGTACCACCATTAATCTTCTTTATAGAAATGAAATTACTTTTATCTCCTTTCATATGCCTCAAACATCCACTATCAATTAACCACGGCTGATCTTTACTTCCCACATGCAGAGCTATCTATACCATCATAAAATCTTCATGTTGTTTCCTCTACCATGTACATGTTTGAACCTTCTTCCTGATGAATGGATCTTTGACATTGATTCTTCTTCTTGATGAATGGAGCTTTGAACCTCTGATCCTTCTTGACTAACTTGAACACGCTTCTACAATAGTGAGTTATGTGTCCGTAGTTGTTGCACTTGTAGCATACTATGGTCTCTTCATCAAAGCTTGATAGAGGAGCAAAAGAGTTGTGGCTTCTGCTTGACTCTACTTGACTTTCCTTCTCCTTATTTTTGAAATTGTTAGCTCTTTTTCTACATTCTAAATTCTTGTGACCATATCCATTACAATAAAAACAATAGCCATAAAAATAAGACCTGTCTGTATATCTCTGACCTGATTGCCTTTTGTCATTTTGTTCCTTCTAGCCTTCTCTATTTGGAATATCCTCTATATTCTTCACTTCTCCCCTTTTTGTGTCCTCTTGTGTAAGAGCTTCAGAATAGATCTTTTTCTTTTCAAATCTGATCCTTGTTTTATCTGAATATGCTTTTTGACTTTCCAATATCTTATTCAACATGTTAGTGCTATCTTCAAATTTTGAATCACTGACTACTTTCTTAATATCTTCTTTTAAAGAGGCAATTTCAATAACATACCTTTCAAAATCTTTTCTTGCTATTTCCAACTATGATTTGAGATCTTCTTCATTCTTCTTGGCTTCTTCAAAGTGTGCTTGTAGATCTTCAATCATTTCCTTTGACTCTTGTTCATTTTTCTCGATCTGGCGCTTTACCTTTGATTCTTCTTTTGAACAGCTTCTAACTCTTCTAGGGCACAATTGAGTTCTCCTTCCATATCTACTTCAGCTTCCTCCTCTTCTTCTTCTTGATCATCATCATGTATGACCATGAATAGAATCTCTTCTTCTTTTGAATCCCTGACTCCACTATCTTCTCCTGAGCTAGGATCTTTAGAATATAGGCTCTTCTTCTTGAATCCCTTCTTAGATTTGCCTTTGAAATTCTTCTTGTATGTAGGCTTTTCTTCTTCATCATCTTTAACTTTATCTGGGCATCTAGCTGAAAAATGTCCAATCTTCCCACAATTAAAACATTTAAAAAGGTAATTTTCCTTGATATATACCTATTCCTCTTTTTGGCCTGCGAATGAAAAGTGCTTCGTTGTCATCTTCATCATCACTGAAACTATCACTTGATTCTTGAATCTTAGATTTCTCCTTCTTTGATGTCTTGAAAGCCGCTTCTCTCTTTGAGGGTTTATCTTGTTATGTCCGCATCTCATATGCCATGAGAATACCATGAAGCTCATCCATCTTTAGCTTGGCTAAATTCTTCATTTCCTTGATTGCTGAAACCTTTGCATCATATCTCATTGCTAGAGATCTCAAAACCTTTTGCACCACCGTTGACTCTTCCAATGTTTCTCCAAGACCTTGAATCTGATTTACCATCTGATCAACTCATAAGAGATAACTTGCTATATCTTCTTCTTCTTCCATCTTCGAACTTTCAAACTACTTTCTAAAAGTCTGCAACTTAGCTTGCTAAACCTTTCCATCACCTTTGTAAATATTCTCAAGTTTTACCCAAGTTTCATGAGCAGATTTACATTGCATAACTTTAACAAATTTAGATTCACATAAACCACATAAAATAGCATTTAAAGCTTTAGCATTACATTCACTTGCCTTCTTTTTTGCTGGAGTAATTGTAGATGTCTGTGGCTCTTCATATTCCTCCACCACTGATTTCCATATGTCGAATCCAAGGGCCATAAAATAAACCTTCATTCTCATGCTCCAAAAAGCATAATTTGTCCCATTAAACAAAGGTGCCTTATTTGTAGAAAATACTTCTTGTGACCTAGCCATCGTGCTTTCCCGATCTACCTTCAAGCTGTAAAACTTTTCAAAAAAGGAACCTGCTCTGATACCAATTGTTAAGCACGAAATATACTAAGAGGGGGGTGAATCAGTATATTATATATCTTATAAAACTTTCCCTTTAACCAAATTCCACTTAATCAAACATTCAAGATATGCAATAAAACTAAAATAATAAACATCACACAAGACAGAGAGAGACACCAGATATAACATGGAAACCCAATGTGGAAAAAACCACAGAGAATCAATCTCAAATATATTTATGAGAACAACCACACAGGAGCACCATACCCCTTTACCAAGTAAAAACCTTAGCTTCAATTCATGAGCACCAACCCATAGGAGCTTTAAACCCCTTTTCCAAGCACTAACCCAACACTTATTCATGAGCACCAACCCACAGGAGCACCAACCCCTTTTCCAAGCACCAACTCAGCAACACTTCGTGAGCACCAACCCATAGGAGCACTAACCCCTTTGTGTATACCACACACCTATCTCTCAATGTTGTTAGTTCAACAAATGATAGATCAATACAACATCTCCTTCCTCTCTCTCACTTTTACTCTTCTAAGCTAGATATAATAAATACAAATCATCTCTCACAATTGCTCTTCTAAGCTAGATATTACAATATCAAATCAACCTCTCACTTCCACATTACAAATGGCTACTCAAGCCTTTATTTATAGCTTTTCAAATGACATTTGGCCTTCCCCCTTTGTGACCTTTCAATTCTCATGGAAAATGGTGCCAATCTTGGATGACCCTTCATATCCAAGCATTTGAAAAGTCATGTGGTGACCCTTCATGACCAAAAACATCTTTCCCACTTTTGTCCTTATCTTTGGTGACTTTTTGTATTCCTTAAAGTGTCCCTTCATGATAAATTCACCCTTTACTCTTTTGTCTTCACTTGGTGACTCTTGGTATTCCCCAAGATGACTCTTCATGGGAAAATGCGTCCCATCCTTCTTTTGTCTTTATCCTGTGACTCTTCGACTTCTCTGTGGGCCCTTATTTTGTCTCATATGCAACCAAAAATATATTCGTTAATATTACATAAATATTAACTCATATTAGCCAAGATAAACAACATTAAATGCAATGGGGCCTTTATCAGCAATAATACTAAACCTTTGACATCAACGACAATATTTCCAACAACAAAAATTTAAAAAAATCTGACATGATAAAATTTCTATGGTCAAGGAATTAGTATTTATTTTGATAGAAGAATTATTTATAAAATTTACTAGATTACCCATGTTATTTGATGGATGTGCTCAAGTTATGCCTAGGAAAGAAATCAAATATTTTCAAGTAGTGGAGGTACTAAAAATAATTTCTAAGGGGACAAACATAATTTCATTGCCTCCACCATGGAATAAAATTAATTCCTTCATCATGTGGTATATTAATAATGAACATTGGAATTAATTAATTTTCACTCAAACTTTTAATTTATTAATCCATTTGAAACACAACTTTATTATCAATATGCCCCACATTTTGTTGAATTTTATTAAAAAAAAAGGTTATGGAATTTAAAAATAGAAAATAAATGGAATTAGCGAATCACTTCTTAATTCAATTATTAGTTCAAAAAGTATTGGATGATAATAGACAAAATATATATTGGGATAAATTTTTGTCTATTAAATTACTTCATCCACAACTTGATTAGTAGATTCTAGTCATAGAGGTCATAAAATAAAATAATCCTTACCCCAATAAAGGCCATATAAATAATTGTTAACCCCTCTAGTTCCCTTGGGATGCAATAGGATAATAAACCTATACATTAGGCATAAAATAAGTATAAAGGATGATACAATTATATAAAAACCAATAAATACACAACCAAAGATAGTAGAGGTAGAATAGAGTCTAAGTGAAATATTAGTGTAGGTTTTTATTTTTCCCTATTTATTAATTAGGGAAATTATATTTCTTGTGCATACATGGAGTTTTCCTACATTTGTGGGATATGCTAGCTTATGTGGATGTGCGTGTCATAGATGTGTCATAGGTGTCATAAGAATGTCATAAGTAACTCCCTTGATGGGAGTTACTTCTCTATTCTTAGCACCTTGTCACCACCTTTCATGGAGGAGTTACAGTGTATTCTTGGGGTGCCTTGTCCTCCTTTTGTGGAGGAGTTACTTACGTACTCTCCTATATGTATTCCTCACTTTGGCCATCTCATGCTAATCAGATTTTGGTTTTATCCATTTTGTCTTGTGCAAGTTATCTTCTTGTGTTATTTTCAAATTTCTTTAGCATCTATGTGGTGTGCACTTACTTCATCTTGTGTGATCACATCTCCATTGCACTCGTGTTATCCAGATTTTGGCAATAACTCTGATATGGTATCAGAGCAAGAATGGTAATCATGTGTATGGTTATGCTTTTAGTTCATTTTGAAATCAAGAGGAGTGGAGTTCTCTTTTTTTTTTTTTTCTAGATCTAATCTAAAATAAATAAATAAAAACTTCAAAATATTTTTTGGTATCATTTCCTTGGAATCCTTGGCCTTTGGGTGTCTTGGTTGTCTTCACTTCAGGGGCTAGTTCAACAGTTAGCCTGGGCATCATTGTTGTGTGCAAGGAGCAGAGGGAGGATCAGCTCTAAGCAACTTTAGTTCCAGCAGTAGAAGTCCTTCCAGCCTGCCATCAGCTGTACGACGTCCTAAATAGGTCTATTTTTTGTGAATATGGAACATTTTTCTTGTATTCTTCTGCCAAGACCTGCTATGCATTGAAGTCAGTAGATTCCAGCTTATTTTCTTGCCCAGCAAGGTGCCAAGCAGGGCGTATGGCTTCCAACAAGTCTGCACATTTATTTTTTCATCTTTTTTGAGTCAAAATTATGGACTGTTTGCTTTTGGACGCCCCTTGCTTGGCATCCCATTTGGCACCCCTTGGACACGTGGCATTCATTATTTTGTCTATGCTTCATTTATTTTTATTTAAAATTGACTTGATAAAAAAAATCAGTCAATTTGACTAAATATTCAGTTTTATAGACAGTTTTGTAATTTGGAGGTTTTCAATTAAAACTTGTATCTTTGCTTGTCGAAGACGAAGGGTGAGGTCCGAGTTGGCGGGAGGCCAATTCCCCCTCACACAAACCTCCTTTAGATTCCTCATTCCGTTTTGAATCCAATGAGTGGTTGGAAGGCCACTTTCTCTCTCATAATAGGAAATTTTAAAATGTTTTAGTGCTTTTTTTGCAAAAACACTAGTTTACAAGAAAATTGAACCTTTAATATCTTGCAAACAGTAGCTCAGATTTGGGTGCCATTTTTTGAAAAAGTGTTTGTAATTCAATTCTCCACAATTTAGGCTTGTTATTTGTCAAAAATACACTAGTTTATAAAGTGTCAAAAATTCGGGTCTCTCGGGATGCATTTTCGGCTGAGTCTGACGTCCTGTTTGCTTTAGTCTTGCACTGATTGCTTTAAGATGCATTCTCGACTAAGTCCAACATATTTTGAGCATGAAATTGCATATTTGGGGGGGGGCTCAATATTTCATGGGGGTGTGATTGCTTTCCACAACTTGCAAATCTTTGCTTTCATTCTCCTTTCTACATAAATTCACAACTTGTAATCAACACAACTTCACCTAAATTTAGCTAAAAATGGATTATTTTCAACTTAAACCCCTAATACCCTTCAACTATCATGAATGAAAGGTTAAAATGTCAATCATTCTTCGAAGCAAAGGGTTGTATAGGATTACCATGGGTACCAAAGTAGAACCCAACACTGATGCTGAAAAGGTCAAGTGGTACAATCATAGTGATGAAGCCTATAGATTACTGAGCTTGTCTATGTCTCTAGAAATTCTCTTCCATCTAGAATCCTCTCAGACTCCCAATGAAATATGGGACACCTTAGAAAAGTTATTTGGGAAGCTTGATGAGATGAGAGGTCATGAGCTTGAAAATAAACTCATAAGTCTAAGTCCTAGCAACTTTGACACCCTACAGGACTTCTTCACTAAGTTTAAAGCCTTTAGATTGAATTGAAAGAATATGGGATAGAGAATAAAGGTGATCAACTCATACTTTCTATTCTTGCAAAGTTGGGTCCAAGTTATTCAGTCTTTGTCTCCACTTTCCATGCCACAAAAAGTGCCCTTGGCACTACATGAAAAAGGCCTTCTTTGGATTCATTCATTGCCGACTTGAATAGGGAGTAAGATAAGATAATTAAAATGGGAAAAATTAAGTCTACTAAACCCCAAACTTTGATAGATGTAAATGGTAAGGATAAGACTTCAATAAAGGAGAAGAAGAAAAAGAACAAGGACCAGGAGAAGAAGAAAGAAAACACCAATCCTACCAAAAACAACACTGAATCTTCATCTTCCAATGCTAAACCTAAGAAGGAGAAGGTTAAGTGTGCCTATTGTAAAAATATAGGGCATGATGAACACAAATGCATGAAGAAACAAATAGATCACCTAACTCATCTTCTAGAGAAGAACAACATAGGTGTTCCCAAGTCCATCAAGTAGAATTCATCTACCCAAGATTCTACCAAGGCAAAAGGCAAGGGTAAGGAGAAAGAAAAGGGTAAGGCCCTTGTAGCTACAACATCTTCTACATCTTCATGGGTCATCGACTCAGGTGCTTCTCACCACATGGGCTCTTCACTAGTTGAGTTTTCATCTTTAGAGCCTTGTAGCATGACTTCAATTAGTTTGGGTGATGACACATCAATTTTCATTACAGGGAGAGGGTCAGTTGAAATGGAAGGAGGAACATTCAATAATGTTCTAAGTGTTCATTCTCTTTCAACCAATCTCCTATCAGTGTACCAAATCACTCACATTGGTCAGGGTATGAGAATTGAGTTTTCACCAAATTTAGTGGCTATCAGGGAGTTGCATAGTGATACTACAGTGGTAGTGGGTAGGGCAGATCACCAAGCAAGGTTCTACACCTTCTCACATTTTGAATCATATTATTCTCCAATAGCATTACTAACTCATTCAAATGGAGTTAGTGAAATATGGCATGAGTGGTTTGGCCACCTTAACTATTGTTATCTTGAGCAACTTTGCAAAAATAACATGGTAATTGGCTTGCCTCGTGTCGAATTCTCAAAAGGACTTTGCGAGGGGTGTTCTCTTGAGAAGCATCTCAAAGCAAAATTTGACAAAAGCAAAGCTTGGAGGGCTTCACAACCTTTGGAGTTAGTCCACAATGATGTATCGGAACCCTTTCCCAAACCATCTTTCACAAGGGCGAAGTACATCCTCACTTTCATTGATGATTTCTCTAAGTACACTTGGATATATTTTCTCAAACAAAAGTCTGAAATGTTTGAAAATTTTCTAGACTTCAAGGCTTTTATTGATAAACAGAGTGAGAAATCCATCAAAGTTCTTCAAACTGATAATGGAGGGGAGTATGTCAGCATCAAGTTTGATCAATTTTGCACCATAGAGGGGATTGATTTTCAGCACATAGTCACTTACAGTCCTTCATAGAATGGGGTTGAAAAATGCAAGAATAGGTTCTTGAAAGAGATGGGTAGCTGTATGATTCACTCCAAATCCTTAGCACCATAGTACTAGGCCAAAGCCATCAATTATGCTTGCTACATTCAAAATAGGGTTCCAAAGCTTTGAAAGGACTAACACCCTTTGAAGCTTGGCATAAAATGAAACCTGATGTTGAGCACCTTAGAGTTTTTGGATCCCCAGCCATGGCCCACATTCTAAAGAAAAAATGCAAAGCTATGGAATGTCAGTCCAAGCCTTGCATCTTTATAAGATATCCAGATGGTATTAAGGGATATCGCCTTTTAGATCCTATCACTCATGAGTTTTTCATCGAGAGAAGTGTCCATTTTCAAGAGAGTCCTAGAGACTCAACACTTGACACTTCTTATCCCTCATTGGATCTACTTCTTCATAATGATTTCTCATCAGATTTAGATCAGCCATAACAGGTTCTTGAGCTAGAGACATTTTCTTCTTCTTTGAGTTCAGAAAGCAAGGACAGTATTGTAGTGTCATCCACCTCTAGTCAGTCAGAGGATGAGGAGTTAGCACCTGACTCACCCACTTCTGGGCCACTTTGGGCCAGACTGACACTTGAGAGTGCTAGCACTTGGGTAGGAGATCTTGCAGATGACAGACGTACTAGGGGGGATTTTTAGAGAGATCCATATGCCTTCTTTACTATAGTTTTGGATCCATAGAATTTTTGAGAGGCATCAGGGGTACTTGAGTGGGATAATGCTATGGAGGAAGAATATTCTTCCTTAATGAAAAATCACACTTGGGATTTGACTTCACTTTCTAAGGGAAGAAAGATGGTTCGATGTAGGTAGATATATCAGACCAAGTTTATAGTAGATGGGTCAATTGATAAGTACAAGGTGTGATTGGTCACCAAGGGTTTCTCATAGGTGGCAGGCATTGACTACTCAGAGACCTTTGCACCCATTGCAAAGATGACTTCTATCTAACTCACCTTGGCTATTGTCATAGCACATGGTTGGAATGTGCATCAAATGGATGTGAAGAGTGCATTTCTTCACGGAGACCTAAAGGAGGAGATCTACATGGAACAGCTGCCAAGATTTGTTCAAGATTCTTCCTTAGTATGTAGACTTAGGAAATATATCTATGGCCTCAAACAGGCCCCTCGGGCTTGGTATACCAAGATGGATACCTTCCTTCTCACAGTGGGTTTCACTAGGTGCCATTTTGATCCCAATGTCTACTTCTTGTGGTAGGATGATTCACTCTTGATTTTGGTTCTATATGTTGATGACCTTGTGATCACTGAGAGTTTTTCATCGGCTATTGCAGTGGTTAAGGCATCTCTTCAGGATAGATTTGACATGACAAACTTGGGTTTATTACACTACTTCCTTGAAATTGAGATCTCACAGTCAAATTTAGGGATTTCTCTTACACAGCCTAAGTATGCTCTTGACTTATTGGCTCAGTTTCACATGGATAATTACAAGCCATCTTTGACTCCGTTTCTATCAGGAGTCAAGCTTGAGGCTGATTGTTCTTCACCATTAGTTGATGCCACTCAATATTGACAACTTGTTGGTAGTCTCATCTACTTGACTCACATCAGGCTTGACATTTCATATACAGTGGGACTTGTCTCCAGATTCATGAAGGAACCTCATGAGCTACATTAGAAAGCAGCTAAGAGGATCTTGCATTACATATAGGGTTCACATAGATACGAGATTCATTATAGATTTGGCATAGAGGTTGACTTGGTTGGATATATAGATTCAAACTAGACTGGCGATTCACAGACTCACAAGTCCACTTCTAGTTACAATTTCTCTCTAGGTTTTGGTCTTATCAGTTGGTCTAGCAAGAAGCAGAATGCTATTGCTATATCATCCACAGAGGTAAAGTACAGGGGAGCTGTTAATGCAGCTACTAAGGCTATTTGGCTTTATGGGATACTTTTTGAGTTTGGCATTCCTATCAGGCAGCCCACCATCATTTATTGTGACAACTAGAGTACCATTCAGATTTGCAAGAATCTAGTTTAGCACCAACGGACCAAGCACAAAGATTCACATGCATTTCATTCGGGAGCTTATTCATAGTCAAGTCATTGACTTGATATTTTGCTAGTTTTCAGAGTAGGTTGTAGACATCTTCACCAAACCTTTCACTGAGAGCAAATTCATTCATCTACGAGCTCTTCTTGGGGTGTGGTCCACATCTACAATAGCATCATCTTCAGGGGGGCCTTCTAGCCTCTTTTTTCTTTTATGTTTCTCTTTTGGGGGGGAGTTTTTTCCTACGAGTTTTCTCCTTTTCTCTATCTTATGGGAGATTGCATTTGTACATAGGTACCTCATCAGGCCTAATTGTCAAGACCCATTTTCTATTTCCACACTACCCACCTAAGCTACGCTTATGGGGGGGTATTAGTGTAGGTTTTTATTTTTCCCTATTTATTAATTAAGGAAATTGTATTTCTTGTGCATACATGGAGTTTTCCTACATTTTTGGGATAGGATAGCCTATGTGGAGGTGTGTGTCATAAATGTGTCATAAGTGTCATAAGAATGTCATAAGTAACTCCCTTGATGGGAGTTACTTCTCTATTCTTAGCACCTTGTCACCACCTTTCATGGAGGAGTTACAGTCTATTCTTGGGGTGCCTTGTCCTCCTTTTGTGGAGTAGTTACTTACGTACTCTCCTATATGTATTCCTCACTTTGGCCATCTCATGCTAATCAGATTTTGGTTTTCTCCATTTTGTCTTGTGCAAGTTATCTTCTTGTGTTATTTTCAAAATCTGATTAGCATGAGATGGCCAAAGTGAGGAATACATATAGGAGAATACGTAACTCCTCCACAAAAGGAGGAGAAGGCACCCCAAGAATAGACTGTAACTCCTTCATGAAAGGTGTTGATAAGGTGCTAAGAATAGAGAAGTAACTCCCATCAAGGGAGTTACTTATGACATTCTTATGACATTTATGACACATCTATGACACACACCTCCACATAAGCTAGCCTATCCCACAAATGTAGGAAAACTCCATGTATGCACAAGAAATGTAGCTAAGAATAGAGAAGTAACTCCCATCAAGGGAGTTACTTATGACACCTATGACACATCTATGACACACACCCCACATAAGCTAGCCTATCCCACAAATGTAGGAAAACTCCATGTATGCACAAGAAATGTATTTCTTGTGCATACATGGAGTTTTCCTACATTTGTGGGATAGGCTAGCTTATGTGGATGTGTGTGTCATAGATGTGTCATAGGTGCCATAAGAATGTCATAAGTAACTCCCTTGATGGGAGTTACTTCTCTATTCTTGACACCTTGTCACCACCTTTCATGGAGGAGTTACAGTATATTTTTGGGTGCCTTGTCCTCCTTTTGTGGAGGAGTTACTTACATACTCTCCTATATGTATTCCTCACTTTGGCCATCTCATGCTAATCAGATTTTGGTTTTCTCCATTTTGTCTTGTGCAAGTTATATTCTTGTGTTATTTTCAAATTGCTTTAGCATATATGTGGTGTGCACTTGCTTCATCTTATGTGATCATGTCTCCATTTCACTCGCGTTATCTAGATTCTGGCAATAACTCCAATATGAAAAACCCATTGGACAAAGTGACACCCGAGAAAGAGTAAGTGAAGAATATTCTAACCAAATTGAGTTTGAGGAGAGCACAAATATAACATATAGTGTAATAAAATTTAGGTTAAAAATTAATATTATATAAAATAATCATACTTAGAGTAGAAATAAGTTGTTTATAGTTTGGCACAATATCTTTATCTATGCACAGTCATTTACAGTTATTTTTTCCAAATTTTGTGCACGTGAAACTTCTACTTACACACACCATATTGAGTGTGCAAAACTTGGGTAAACTTATAAATATTTTTAAAATCTTGTTTTGAATGTCTTTGTCTATTTCAATGCAAGTTTGAAGATTACACATAGAAGAGTTAAAGTCATTTGAGGATAAGGTGATTGTACGTAAATTTATTTTGTGATTTTTATGATATTTTATAATGAATTATTGGCATGAAACAATAAAATGATGAGAATCCTTCATAAACCATGGAAAAAAATGAAATGAAATTGGTTGTCAATCATTGATACATGATCTTGAAAGTTGTGATCACCATGTAGTATCCTTATGGAGCCTAAGTTATTAAAAATTAATTTGTGAAAATTTGGCGAAGTATCTATCATAAATTCCTAATAATTTGTATTTAATGGATATAATCATGGATGTTGTTTTAATATTATTAAATATCATATTGTTATGTGTTATGGGAAAGATATGTTATGAGTCATTAGCACTATATTTTTTATTAAATTATTTTAGTGGTTTTCTAGGTTAGTTATGATGCATTATTGTAATTAAGTTAGTCTTGTGCCTATATAAACATGCCTCTAAAATAGATAAATAGTGATATTATGATATATATTTGGGTATATTAAAGATAATGATAACCTAACATGTAAGTACCACAAGTTACCAATATAATATTTGTGCAAGTCATAAATTTATTATAGTGCATATCATTTGAATGTTTTTTTGTTCTCCATAGTATCATAGTATGTGTGGACAATACATTTTATATAATTTTAAATCAAATAAAGAGTAATTTTATTTTGTTGCATTTATTAAATCTTATTTCCATGTGCAAAGAGATGAAAAATCCTATTGATTATATTTATTAGGGGCTAGTAAGGTAATCCTTAACAAGATTCCCCAATATGATTACATTAATCAATATCAAAGAAAGGTTATCCTTAAAAATTGAACATGTGAGAAAATTATATTTTAAATATTTATGAGTGAATAAAAATATGTGAATTCATCTTACAACAAGGAGATTTTGGTAAATGGTGTGGAGTTGTTATTTATTTCAATAAAATGCCACATAGATGAGGATTTTTATAAAAAATAACTAAGAGATCCATGATCACCAATATTAAAAAACTTCACCAAGTTGATGAGAGGAAAACAAGCCTATTTAGAGGATATGGAGACTTTTTATATATTTCTATATGTAGTCATAAATATGACTATTAAGCCAAAGTTAAACACTCCTAAATATTTAGGTAGGTTGATTCATGGATAAATAAATGATTATATATTTGATCTAAAGATATATTTTGAGTATGAGGGTATGAAATATCCCAAGAAAGTGAAATTCACATGAAATTTTTTGAATGGGCACTCATCATTGTGGTAGGGGCATGTGTAGAAGGAAAGAGTTCATAGATGTAAATAAAAGATTAAAAAATAAAATAAATGAATTTAAATTGAAGGATAAGTTTATACCTTTAGATTACTAGTTAGGTTTGTCTAATAAAAATTAAAACTTGTGAAAAAAGGAGATGAGTGTGAAATATTACACTAAATAGTTTTATATACTAACTATGAAATCAAATCATGTTGAATATGATATCGATAAGATATCAAGATACATGAATGAATTACACATTTACATCAAATATGATTTTGGAATGATTCATGTGTATTTAATTAAATAATATCAGTTGTATGCATTGAAGGTAGAGGAAAATTTGTCTTGCAAACAATAAACAACAACACAAGGGAAAGAAAAATTCATGTAAATAGAAGGATAAAAAATAGTAGTAGATATTATTTTAAATAATAAGGAGAAGATAAAACTTATTAGAAAATTGATACTGTGAAAATAGGTATAATATATCTTACTAGATGCAGTGGTAAAGAATGAGGATTCATGGGTACATGTTCTTGATTTTGTGAAATGGGGAATAGAGAATTTGAGTTCCCACATGCACACATTGATTTCAATAGGATAAATGAATTGAATAATCATATTTCATAAGTACATGAGGATAGTGTTGTGTCAATTAATAATAGAGAATAAAAATAATGTAGAGAGGATCTCATAATTAAGTAGGTTTTTTTTCAAACCATAAAATGAAGAGAATAGTCTTGTGCAAAGGATGAATCTATTTATAAACATTTTTAATTTTAGGGGTAAATGTTGTATATTAGTTATTGATAGTGGTATTAAAAATAATATTGTTTCATAAGATATGGTTAAGAATCTTGGTCTAAAGAAGATTGTGAATCCAAATCTATACAAGGTATCTTAGTTATTGAAAGGACATCAAATTTTGGTGAATAATAAATGTCTATTTAGTTTATAAGTTGGCACATATAATGATGCATTCATGTGTGACACAATTATCATTGTTGTATGTTATGTGCTAATTTGAATACATTGGAAATTTCATAGGAAGGCATAACCTAATTGTAACGAAAATATATATACATTGGTGAAGGATGGAAGTAAGTATAATTTAAATCCTTTGAAAGATAAAAGTGAAGAAGTGAAAAATGGTCCACATTTTTTTTATGGTTTTTGGAAATAAATTCTTGAAAGAGATGAATAAGGAGAGTGCATGTTATGATTTCATCCCTATGCCCAAAAAATTTGTAAGCATAGACATAGAAGAAGCATTTCCACATGAAGTGAAATAAATTTTGAGAAAATTCATGGAGAATTTTTTCAATCATCTACTAGATTGGTTTCTAGCCATGAGAAGGATAAGTAATTGCATGGATTGAATTATAAATTATAGCTTAAAAAATAAAGTGGTGTATAGGCTGACACCTATGAAGACTGTAGAGGCACAAATGCAAGTTAAAGAGCTATTAGATATAAGTTTGATAATATTATATTTGAGCCCATGATAACTTATAGTAATGTTATCACCAAACAAAAGTGGATAATGGAGGGTGTGCATTGATTCCAAAGCCATAATTAAGATCACTACTAAGTAAATATTTTTGTTACCATACATGTATGATTTGATAGATTTTTCAGTGGAGATGAATACTTCACAATGATTTATTATAAGAGTGGATGTCACCAAATATACATAATGTAAGATGATGAGGGATAAATATGTTTAAAGTTTAATAAGGATTATATGAGTGGATAGATATGACATTTGTGATAACTAATGCATCAAATAAATTCATGAGAGTTGTGAATGATGAGTTAGATTTTTTTCATCATAGGTTTGTAATTGAGTATTTTTTACCTCTTTTTAGAAATTAAGGGTTGGGGAGGAATAATTTAATAAAGAGTGAACTAAACTATTATTAAAGCATACCAATTAAATAATTCATTTTATGATATTCAATCTTAGGGTTGAATTATGAAAATACTAAATATAAAAAGTAAAATTTAAAATAATATTTTAATTACACAATCATGAATAATAAATAATAATTAGCTTATGCAATGATTTATAAATATTTTACATGTATAGGTGTGAAAATAGGATATTTGATGTTCATCAACTAGTCATCAAATTCTCTAAATATTTTTTTGGCTACTTAGACACTTGTGTCACCATATAGACACTTGTGTCAATGCTACTATCTAAATCCCAACATAGCTATCCTATACATAATGTCCATTGTATCAATATGTGGATACCTAGGTATTTATGGGTTTTTACCACCTTTAATCTAATGTATATGGATATCACACATAGGTTGTTGATGACTATTTGTAACTCAAACCCTAGCTCTCCACTGATCCTATAATTGATACACAAATAGGAATTAATATGGAATAATAAAATAGTTATTAAATTTATTGATTTAGCTTTGATAGGTGATTGCTTGGTAATTTCTACATGTCCAAATGAATTGGCTTTAACTTGTATTTGTATTAGCTATTTTTAAATAATCCTCATGGAAGGGTTAATGAAATTATTAGGCCAACTTTATACAATTTGAAAGATTTAAAAATTTAATTGTTTGTAATTTATAGACACTTGTGTCAGACTAGGGACACTAGTTTCAATGCTACTATTTTGCCCTGAACATAATTATCTAGGATAGAAGAAAGTTTTTGAGGTTTTGTAATTGAATGTGAAGGATATATATCAAATTTTAAGTATTTTATGGTTACATGTGATCTATATAATAATATTAATTAGTCTTAGAATGATCATTAAGTGATTAGACCCAGTGAGGTTACAAGTACGAGCCTTTTGGCTATGGGGAAAGTAAAATTGAAGGGTAGATCATTGAGATATATTTGTCAAGTTTAAAAGACTAGTTTAACATATAAATCTATATTTAAGAATCTACCTCTCCCCCCACCAACCCCTTTAATATAATAATGAATAAAGATGAAATTACTAGGTTAAAGGAAATAAAGTATGCCATTGTGTGTATAAAACACCTTATATTTTCTTAATCCCACTTGAATTTTTTGTGACCTAAAAACAAGATCATGTTACATGTTTAATTATTACATATAATATGAACTTGAATAATTTAAAATTACTTCAAAGAAATAGAAAAATGAAGGAGTATACTTGTATGTTGATATAACCATGTTCCCCTTTGGTAGTTTGTCTTGGTAAAGTCTCTTCCTAGCTAAAGCATTGGAGAGAGGTTCATAAATAAAACTTGGAGATGTAAAGAGGAAAAATTGGAGGGTGATCATGCAAGCAATCTAGTATAAGGATAAATTATTCCAAATCCATCAAGAGCACATAATATCAATAGCATAACTCAAGTGTAAATCAATATAGCTAATTTAACCAATCTCACATAAGTAAAATGGTGTAATCATATCAACCCATAATAATATAATCATAGTGTCAAGTATATAATGGGTGAAAAATCTTGATCACACTAATAAACAAGAGATAATGGTTATAGTAGATAAAATCCCAAATGGTTCATTTTGGTAAGGTTGGTGCATAAATGTGTGTATAATTTGAAAGTGTATCTATAATTTGGTGCATGTATACCTCAAATATATGTCGAGATAAAGTATCTATTAAAATGTAACCTCTAATCTATAACACGTGTATAATATGTATCACAAATCTAAAAATAATTTTCCCAAATATATACCCAATGCATATAATTTTGTCCAAAATATATATTTGAATCATGTAAACTATGTAAATTCAATCATACTCTACCCATTCTGTCAAATGTTGTATGTAAAGTCAAGTATTCTATGACATGACCCCACTAATATGTACCCCATTTTGAGATGAGGGAATTTAAAAATTTATAATCATCTTATATCAAAAGGATAAGACAACTATGTTGTATCAATGTGAATCATGTAGTAAAGAAGAATATAGTAGTTTCATGTCAAAGAAGATATATCAATGAAGCTCATAGTATGCATAAATAAAAACCTTAAGATGCATGATATGAATCATGGAAACAGATAGAAGATGATAATCTTAACAAAAAATAAAGCAAACATTAAAGATTACTTGAATTTCACACAAAGAGAGGTCTAAGGAAACTAAAAATAAGGGGCATGTTCAAATTCCACATACTCCAGTGGAAGGCATGCGAAATTTACACACGCCAAATAAACAATCAACTTTAGGGCACTATGGAGAAAAAACAAAGGAATATGTTCAAATGTTTCGAAAAAAAGACAAAGAAGCAAAGAAGAATTAAAATTAAGTAAGCTAATGTAAATAGATGAAATAACAATACACAAATAACTAGCATAAGAATGTCATACTAGTTCCTGCATACATGTTTTATCAAAATGTTAGGTATAGTAACATATCAAATACACTATGTAAGATAACAAAATGAGTATGTGCATGCATAGGATATGTAATATTAGTGATATAATGGAAAATTATCATAAAAAATATAACCTTTGCCAATCATGATCATATAGAAGCAAGATGCTCCAATATAGTGTATCATGTTAGAAGAGGAAAGGTCCAATATTTACAAGTTTGATATATCATGGGTCTAATGTATGCATATATCACATTAAATTACCTATGAAACATATATGTGTATATAAATGGTATGATATATACTTACATAAACTAAACAACATATGAAAAAACTAGAAAACATGTGAAATGCTAAACATATTTGGTATTTTTGAATAATTTGAATGCTTTTTGTATTTTCTTGAATATTTGACTTTTTTGGAATTTTGATTTTTTTTAAATATTTACAAAAATTATATAATTTATCGAATGATCTCAAGATGAGGATGAGAATCCATGAGGAGTGGTAAATTAATAACATTTCCTACAAAAAATGCACCATATACGTGCATAAAAGAATCAAAAAGTGTATCATTTTATTTTGGTAAGTTCATACTTGTTGTCTTTGGTTTGTATTTATCTTTATTTGGTTTTGCATCTATTGGTGATGGATTCAAGAAATAGGTACTAGGTCTTGTAGGTATAAATATATTATTTGGTAAGTTATCAAGGGGATAAAAAATTAGATTGTTGAACTATTCATCTAAAGATTGTTTACCATGGAGATGAGTTTTTATTATGAAAGGTTCTTAATTTGAGGAAAAACTTTTAGGTGCCCCCTTTGCAACCACATTTGGAACTTTATATTTTTCAAGTGTCTCTTTTTTTTACCTATTTTGTTATAACTCTTGTTTTTAACATTTGATGTGCCCATTGCTCTTTTGTTATCCTTGACTTTTATAATTGTTCATTTTCATCTTGTGTCTTTTGTAATTTTGTTTTTTCATATTGATATTTTTGTAACATTACTTTTTTTAATTGTTCCTTTTCAAATTGTGCCTTTTTTAATTTTAATTTTTCATCTTAACCTTTTTGCAACATATCTTTGCTTTTTGAATTTGTAATTTGTTTTCTATAAATTATCTTCTGGTATACATATTTGTTGTTTTAAACTTGTGCTTTAGGAGAGGTACTTATAAAGTGAGTGGGTTCCTTGATTGATGTATCTATTATAGGATCACCGCTATCATTCATATTCTGTATTTTGTTATTCAAAGCAAAATAAAAAATTTGTAAGATGCCCTTGTGTTCTATGAATTTCACATGAACTCTTAATATTATTTTGTTCACTTTTTAAATCGCTGGTTGTACATGAAATCTATTTTATCTACTTATTTTGATATGGAACCTTATTGGGTATAACATTTCTAGATGAGGATGCAAACAAATGATTAACACTAACACATTTTGGATTTTTTAGGTATAAAATCTGATTTTAAAATTATGTGATCTTTGAACTAAAATTATTTTGCAACTCTTTTATTAACTTTCTCATCAGTATGATTTGATCTTTAAGTGATTCACAAACACAAACTCTAGGTATTTTATATTGAATATGCATAACACCCCATCTTAGGTAGATTTAAGAAGTAAAGGGGTTTAAGGAAGGATATATTGATTAAATTCATTTTGAAATCATGGGATGGGACACAATATCCCTCGAAGTAGTGATAACATGGACCTAATTAGAGGGATGTGAGTTATCACCCTCCTTAGGGTGTGGAGATAGAAGAGGCTCCTTTTAATCCATTTTAAATGTTCCAAAAAATAATATAAGAATAGGAAAGAAGAGACATAAAAATGCTACTAAATACTCTAACATGATTGCAAACAATTAGAACTAAATAATTACTACAATCTAAAACCCTACAAGATTGAAAACATCAAGTAAGACTTATAAGATTTTGCACAATAAGAATGTAGAAATTTTAGGAGATTGGCTATTTTTTTTGGAGATATGAAAATAAATCACAAGAAGATGAAAACCTATGAGGTTAAAAACCCTAGTATGAGTTAAGGTTATAAAAAGGAAGACTCAGAGGTTGGGTTCACCAAATGCTTAAACCTTTTTGGATATTAGGGGTTGGGGAGGAATAGTTTAATCAAGAGTGAACTAAAAAATTCCTAAAGAAGGATAATTTAATGATTCAATTTATTAAATTAAATTTTAGTGTTTAATTACAAAAATTTTATATATATGTCTATATATATATATATATATATATATATATATATATATATATATAATATAATGCTAAATGATATTTTGATTACACAATAATTAAGGAGAAATAATATTTATCTTATGCAATGATGTGAATATAGATCTGAGATGTACAAGTGTGGAAATATGTTTTTTGATATTTAGAGACCAATCATCAGATTTTAGAAGTATTCTTTCTAACTACCTGGAAACTTGCATCACCCTATGGACACTTGTATCAATACTACTATCCAAATCCATAGTTAACTATCCTCTACATAATAGTCATTGTATCAAGATGTGAACACTTGGGTCTTTCTAAGTTTTTTGTCACCTTTCATTTGATGTATATGTATCTCACGCATAGGTGGTTTATTATTGTTTGTATATAAAACACTAGATTTCTACCTTAGGTTAGATTACCTTGACAAAAATGGGTTAGTGGGCTTAGTTGTCGAGATGACCTTAAGGACCCACTATCAATGACCACTGCCTACATATCCAATACTTTAAGGAGGTCCTTAGAATTATGTAGATCTTTTCTATGTGTGGAAATTTGTGTACATAAGGGTACAATATACCATAATACAATGTATATATTGATCTATCTTGAAACTTGAAAAATATAACCCATGGGTAGTCTTTTGAGTGATTTAGACCTGTATTATGATTGATTTGATGATTAATGTGCAAATATAAATGAATATGCTAGAATAACTTAGTTAGGAGATTGATTTATTTAGTTTTAATAGGTGATTTATTGGTAATTTATAGATGTCCAAATGAATTGACTTTGACTTGTTTTATACCATTTCATTTGAAATAATCCTCACATAAGGGTTAATGTTATTCTTAGGTTGACCCATACACTTTGAATATTTGCAAACTTTAGTGTTTATAAGGTAAGGACACTTGCATCAAATTAGGTATAGTAATGTTGATTTTATTGTCCTATCATGAATGCAACTTTCTAGGATAGAGGAAAGTTTTTTAGGTTATGTAATGTTAAATATAATATTTTAGGCATTCTATGGTTACATGTGATCTAGATAATCAGAATAATAAGGGTTAAACTAAGAATTAAGTGATTATACCTAGTGAGGTGGCAAGTGCGAGACTTTTATAATTAAGGAAGGTCAAACTGAAGGGTGTAACCTTGAGAGATATATTTCAAGTGCACAAGACTAGTTTAACATGTAGATATAAATTTTAGCATCTACAAGTATTTGGATGACATACTAATTTTCAATAGGATAAAGGAGGAACACTTATTAAATCTAAGACAAGTGTTATAATGGTTTTTAGATGAAAATTTGTTGGTGAATTTAATAAATTAAGCTTCATGAAAGAGGTGATAGTATAATTAGATTTTGTGATTTCTGAATAATATTTGAAGATGGATTTAGAGAGTTTAACACTATCACCAAATGTCCATAACCAAGAAGAATTTTTTAAGAATAGAGATATCATAGAGTAAATTTTTTTCCATACGTTCCTATCATATAATAAATGTGAGGTGATAGACAATATTTTTTCTATAGAATGGAGTATTAACATAGATTTCAATAATTGAGGAAGAAAGTGACTAAATAGCCAATGTTGCTATTTCCTAATTTTCACTAAGGTTTTTTAGGTTGATTATGATGTAAATGTAATAGTAATAATAATTGTGAAGAGTCAATGACATAAGCCCATTTTTATTGCATTGAGAATTTGAATGTCATAAATAAATATTATTCAATATATGATTAAAAGTTTTATGATATAGTGGAGTCACTCAAGAAGTGGAGGCATTATTTATTTCCCAAGGAGTTTATGTTGTACATGTACCATAAATCACTATAATTTATAAATATTAAAGGAAAATTGATCCAAATACATGTGAAATGGGTTGAGTTTTTAAAAAATTAATCATTTGTGTTGAAACATGAGTAGTAAGTCAAACAATATTGTAGACACATTGAATAGAAGGTGTCTCTTATTGATCAAGATGCAAGTAGAAGTCATAATGTTTTACTATATGAAGGAAATTTATGTAGAATATTAATATTTTAGAGATGCATAAAAAGTATGTAGGCAACCAATAAGTGTGGATAGACCACCATGGATAGATTATTTCTTTAAAGAAGGATTTTTTATTTTGAGGAGCATAATTATGTATACCTAGAGGTTTAATTCATGAAAG